>JAYMFT010079105.1:0-14348 GCA_038088735.1 Panulirus argus | reverse complement strand
CCCACGTTAGCAAGGTAGTTATGGGAAAAGACATGGAAAGGTAGTGAGTTCCAAAGCTCCAAGGTGTAGGGAAAGAAACAGTATCAAAACGGCCCACTCTTGAGTTGCCAACGGCCGTACAGTAATCATGTGACATGGCAGCTTGCCGAGTATTGCATGGTCTGACTAGTGGTGGGGGCTCACAAGCAGGCAGCTCTCATGAGCAAAAACCAAAGTAATATCTACAGAAGATTGAAAGCGAACCATCATTGCAGTGTAGGGCATTAGGGTCAAATTTTGAAGTTAGCCTGGGACAGTTTATGAGGTGGACCTCTTTCAACTCAACTTTGTTAAGTAAGGTTACAGAGATAGAGCCACCCCTGATGTGAAAGCAGTACTACATTCAAGGATGAATCAGTCTTTTTTATAAATGGGGCAACTGTTCAGATAAAAGAAATTTCGACATCTGAACAGGACACCCAGTTTCTTAGAGGCAGACTTTGCTATTCCCATAATGTGAGATTTCCAAGAAAAAGTGGATGTTACAGTAATACCATGTATGTTCATTGGATCAAGAGGTGGAATTATAGAAATGTCAAGGAGAGATGGGTAGAAACTGGGTCTTAGAGGCATTAGACTTAACTAGATTTCCTCTACCTCACTGAGATACCGAGTCCAAGTTTAAGTTTTGAGGAAGCTGTGTCAAGACGATATGCAGATTGAGTGAGAGAAGGAGTAGAATTGAAAGATGTGGATGAATGCAGTTTTGAGTCATCAGCAAATGAGTGCTTTTGATTATTTGTGGAGGAGAGGAAATCACTGACAAAAGGGAAAGAAAGTGTAGCGTACAGGACATAACCTTTTAGAGACACAGATGTTGATCAGAAAAGGGCAGGGGGTGGGGGAAGTCTGATCTATCAACAACCACAGAGATATATTGGTCAGAGAGGAAGCTAGATACGAAGAAGCAAAGTGAGGGAGGGAAATCCAAAAGAGGGGAGCTTAGAGATGAGACCCTAATGCCGCACCCAGTCAAAAGCTTTGGATAAGTCAAGGGCAACTTCACAAGACTCCCTAAAATCTTGGGGATGATGACCAGGAAAGAATATCACTAGTGGATCTCGCCTTACGGAAGCCATGCTGGTGATCAGAGAGAAGACTGCGAGTTTCAAAGTGTCTAAGGATATGGGAGTTGAGGAGGGATTCAAAGACTTTGGAAATTGTAGATGTCAAAGCAATAAGACAGTAGTTAGAGGAGTTAGAATAGTCACTCTTTGTAGGGATGGAATGTATCAATGCATGCTTCCAAGGAGAAGGAAGAGTTTTGGTTTTTAAACAGAAATGGAACAGAAGAGCAAGCTCATGTGCAAGTTGAGAGAGACACTCTTTCAGTCCATAGGAATGGATGCCATCAGGACCATAAGCCTAGCTTGTGTCCGGAGAGAGAAGTGCTTTTCGGACAGTCTGAAAGAGATTACAGTGAGGTGTATAGGATTAGTAAGATGAGTGTTGGGGAGTGAAGTCATCGAAGGTGAAGTTAGAGGAAAAACGGGAACTAAAGAGAGTTGCTTTTTCTACAAGAGAGACAGCTTTAGTACCATCAGAATGGATGGGAGAGACAGCTACAATCAGAATGGAAAGTGAAGGAAAGGTAGAGTGACAGACATTGTTAGAGATGCTCATAGCTAAAGACCAGAAAGACCTATCATTGGATTGCAAGGAGAGATATCACACTTTCTTTGAATAAAAGAATACTTTGCCTTATGGATAAGATGCTTGCAATGATTACAGCCAGTGATAAAAGCTGAATGGGCGTCAGAAGAAGGAGAGTTTTTCCAAGCCCAATATGACTGATCCCGTCCCTGGATGGCCTTAAAACAGAAACATTTGAACCATGGATTGGATGAGATGTCATTTTGGAGGAAGAGGGTATAAATGCTTCCATTCCTGCAAGAATAACATCTGCTATGCATCTGGCTATCCAGGAAGTGTTAAGTGAGGTTTGTGTGTACACAACATGGCTTTAGACCCAGTCATAGCAATACCACTATGCATACAAACCTCACTTAACACTTCCTGGATTGCTTGAAAAAGCTGCAGTCACCCTTCCTAACAATTTTAGTGATTTAGGGAAGATCCAGGATAGACCTGTGGAGGACTTGGGGGAGATTTGGGAAAGACTGAGGAAGTACCAGAGAAGACTTGGGGAAGACCAGGGATGGACCTGGAGGAAGCTTAAGCAGCCCTAAGGGAGATTTGGAATGTTTAGGAAGACCTGTGGTGGACCTGGTAAGACTTAGGAAAGACCAAGCAAGATGTGGGTAATACTTGAGGAAGATCTAGAGCGGACAAATGTAGGACCTGTGAAAGACTCGAGGAAGATTTGAGGACATGAGAAAGACTGGTGAAGACTTTGGAAAGGCCTGGGGAACTCTAGTGGGAGACTGGAGATGAACTTGTGGTGGACCTGAATAAGATGGAAAGGAACTGGGGAGGACCTAGGAAGACCTGGGAGACTTGGGCAAGACCTAGGAGGACATAGGGAAGACCTGGAGATGATATGAAGAAAATCTTGAAAGGAACTGTGAAGAATTAGACTGGAAGATGTGGGGGATACTTGGGAAACACATGAGAAAGTCCATCTTGAGTAATTTTTTTTGTTCTCAGACAAGTACCAAGTTGCTTTTAAAATGTGATTTTTATCAATAGAAATTTTACCCAGTTATATGGAAGCTTAATTTTTGAAAAAAAAAGGACAAGATGTCAAATTAGTTGAGAATGTGTTTATAATGAATTTTCCTTTAGAAAAGTAGATCATTTATCTTTTTTTTTTTTCTCTTAAATGTTTGTTTTGAGTTATTTACAGGCTAAATAAAGAGCATATCTATTAAAGGACCATAAGGATTTCAGTTGGTCTTTAGGTGAGTGAAGTATTTTATATTGAATACTATAATTTAAAACTTGAAAATTCAAATTGAAAATTTTAAAGGTGATCAGTAGGGATTCCCCCTCCCCCCAAAGAAAATTGCCTTGAGTAATTTGGAGTCTTAAATATGCCTCTGGGTAGTAAGCTGAGTATAACTGAGGGAGCTGAATATGGTGTGTTCAAATAGTGTGGACATATGGAAAGGATTAGTGAAGAAAGAATTATTAAGAGGATATAGATGTCAGAAGTAGAGGGAGCAAAGGGAAGGGGAAGACCAAGAAGATAGAAGGATGAGGTGGAAGAGACTTTGAAATATTGGAGCCTGAACATGCAAGAGGGTGAGAGGCATGCACTAAATAGAGTGAATTGGGTGACTTAAGTGATTTGACATATAGAGTATGACATACTATTAGTGGGCTGAACCAGGGCATATGAAGTGGTCAGTGGAAACAACAGAAAGGTTTGTGAGGCATGGCTGTTGATAGGTTGCTCTGGTTTTGGTGCACTATACATGACAACTAGAGACATATGTATTTGAGTAAATAAGGATGATCATCATCTGCTCATGGCATTTCCCTGTTATGCGGAACGTGGCAAACCAGTATGAAAAAAATTGTTATTATATTTATTATACTTGATCTCTGTTCCCCACATTAGCGAGGTAGCGTCAGGAAACAGATGAAGAAAGATCCATTCACTCACATACACACATATCCCACGTTAGCGAGGTAGCGTCAGGAAACAGATGAAGAAAGATCCATTCACTCACATACACACATATGCACATACATTCACATATATGCACAATACATACATATACATACCAACACATACATATATACATACATATACATACACATGTATATACACATATACACATGTACATATTCATACTTGCTTGCCTCCATCCATTCCTGATGCCACCCTGCCCCACAGGAAATAGCATTGCCACCCCCCATGTCAGCGAGGTAGTTGATGTATTATTATTTGCCTTTCCCATTAGATCCGAAATCTGTTATATCGAGGTTTGTTGAATTGAGGATTTCTGTATTTTGCTTCTGGATTTTGTTAAACTTGAATGATAGGCTTAATGTGGTAATTGCTAATTACAAGTGATCTCCACATAATTTTCTTGCAGGTGCATAGCAGTCAGGGAAACCTCAAGATTGCTATATCCTTCTATGTTACAACTGTGGTAGGGGGACTATGCTTGCTTGAAGATGTAAGTTAGAGAAGTGTTATTTTGATATTCATTATGTATACTATATTCATGACAATACAGAAAATTCTTCAAACATAACAGTTAGCATTAATCTGACTCAAGTGCATTTTCTCCTCTAGTACTTGCATGTACTCCCTCTTGCTAGCCTTCGACATTACATCTGCTTTTTTTTCCTCCATTTATTTCCTCCCACTGTACATGCAAAAGGTTTTGTCATCATTCAAAATCTTTTACTTGTACATTCAACATGACTAGTAGGCACCAACACCAAGGCATCAGTCAGAATGTATGCCAGTTAGGCAAATATTACCCATGATTTAGACCACCAAAGCAGTGTGTTTGCCATTTCTGTCAGAATTCTCTAATCACGAAGCTGATGAACATAAGCTATCCTGGTAGGGGCTGAGGAGAATTTAAAGTAAGCAGTCATATATCTCTCCCATATAACTAGCCACTATTAGCTTGGTGCACAATCTGACTCATTTGTCTCCAAATTGTTAACACAAGTTGCTTATGCTTTTTATGTATGATAGAGAGGTCTTTTATTCAAGAAATTTAAGATATATAATTGTTACTAGCAGGATTATTATTATGATAAAATTCCTCACTTAGAATATAGCATAGGACATGCACTTCAGACTTTCTGTCTGCTTGTATTTTACAAAGGTTTCTAACTGCACTATTTTGTGAAGAACAACTCATGCACATACAAATGAATGCAACTTTCAGCCTAATGAAGCTTTTTTAAGGTAAGACCAAGATGGGTCATTTCAGTGTGTGTGTATGTGTTCTGTTGGTGTTTAGTGGGGGGTGTCTAAGTAGAGGTTGCTGATGTGTGAGACAATAATAGGCTTTTTATTCATGCAAGAGAGTTGTTGGATAGTTATGGAGTGATTTGGATGGGAGGAGTCTAGTGCTTTTGCAAAGAATTGAGTGCCGAGCATGTCAAGGTAAGATTGTTATGAGAGAAAAATTTTTTCATTTTGTAAATGTTGTGTATTGTGTTTCCTTAGCAGCCTGTGATTGTTTTGAGTACTCTGTTTTGTATGGCTTGCAGCTTCTTATATTTGCTTTCTAAAGGGTGATAGACCAGGCAGATGAGGTATTATTTGATGTAGTGGCCTGAGAGCATTTACTTTGTGTGTTGCTTTTTTGTTGATGTTATTGTTGTGTAGAGTGAATGTCGTGTGTGACATATGTAATGCCTAAAATGGTTAGTGCTTTGCTCAGTGGTAGCAATTGTTCATTCAAGGTGACTGGAGGGTGTGAGCTGGATTTGAATATGACTGGGGTTAAGAGAGTGATTGAAAACCTCTGTGATGCAAACATTCTCTTTTGGGTGAGTCATTGTTCCAGTTGTTTAAAGCAATGGTTCATGTTTGTTGTTGTAATTGTTGTATCAGTGTACTGTGATGTGATCTTGAGGACATGTGCATGAGAGGATCTTCATAGGAAGAGATTGGGGATAGAAATTCATAAAGATGGAAAATGTAAATTATGTGCTATAATTGTGCCTTATAAATGACAACTTTGTTGTAGAACTGGCAGGTAGGGAAGTGGAAGGAGACGAAACCTACCAATGGCCCTTTGTTCTTGTTAAAATGTTTCAGCACCACCCCACTTTTTTACTGGATATGTTACATAATGATTGTAACATAAATGCAGTGTAAGAAAAGATGTTTAAGACTGATGGAAAGAGATAGAAGCTGGCTTGCTGTAATTTGCAGATGACACTGATCTGTTTGGATGGTGTGACTTATTTGCAAATAAACATCACAGAATATTCAAAGTGTGTTAATGTGTAGGAATTAATTTTCATGCATTTGTAAAGAAAGATTGGTGTACCTGAAAGTAGAGAATCTTCATGTGAAATATAGTTGAATGGGCAGTGTTGGGCTCTCAAATTTCTTCTTATGATTTACTAGCAGATATTGCAGTCTTCACAGATGTTTAAATGGAATATCTTTGTTGAAGGATAACTGTTGCTTTAAAAATTAAAGTAAGTAAATGTGTCACTTGGTAGGTATGAGATTAGTTCAGCTTACTTTAATGCATGTTAATGAAGTAAAGATGTGGAATTGATGGGTGGCTAATGGAGCTTGATTGGAAATTAAGAATTTTTCAAAAGGGGTTGTGTTTTTAGAAGAATAGACAGTGACATATGAGGAATTAGGATGAAAATACTGCATTAAAAAGTAGCTAATGACAATGATGTTATATTGAGTTTGTATGTTTATTTAGAAGAAATCAAAATAGAAAGATTGACAGTGAGAGTACCTTTAAGTTTAGTTTGTGGAGCAGGTGTAAGATGAGACTGAGAACAAAAACAGAGTGAGTGAGTGTGACCAGGAGGATAAAAGGTAGAGAAAGATTGATGTTTTTTTATGGGAATATAAAGAGATTCTTTTATAGTGACTCTGGTTGGTTGCAGAATCTAGGATATTAATTATTGTTTAATTATTTGCTCTATTTTTGACATTGTTATTTACAGGTCAAAGAGGAACACCTATCCTATATTGTGAAAATGTTGCCAAAGTGCTTGTCTGCACATCATGAAATGGTGGCAGGGATGTACTTCATTATTGCTCAGCTAGCACTCAAGACAAATCTATCTTTAGATCTCATCAACAATATTTTCAGTCAAATGATTAAGGTGAGTTATAACAACACATCACTTATATTAAATATTGATTTAGATATCACAGAAGTTGTGAGTTACATATGTGTCTTTAAGAAGAACTGAAGTTTATGGTATGAATATGCAGTGGAATTTGATTTTTTAAGGCTTCAAGACATTATTAAGGTATGGGCAATATGCTGGAGGATGTGAGTGATGTTGTTCTTCTTTGTATGGCATTGATTATGTACATAAGTTTAGCTCCAAAGGACTTTATAGATTCCATGATTTTATCAGTGTCCCAAGGGCTGGAGAAGGAAGAGTGGTATCCACATATCTCCTGTGTATTTTATGTGGTCACTAACAGGGGCAGGAATGGGAGAGCTGAAACCCTTCTCTGTTGTACCATTCTCTTTCTAATAACTGGAACAGAAGAAGGAACCAAGTTGGGATTCATCCTTGAAAGGTAAGGCTGGGGTGTTGTTTTAATGTGATGGTTGAGATGGGAATGACAAGAAGAGAGAGAGGGATGGTATATTTTATGAGAAATACCTGATATTCTGGCTGTGAGCTAAACAGTTAAAGGAGAATTGAGAAAATAAAGATTGTTGATGGTTTTGGCTTGCCCTCAGGTTTATAAGATTGATTTTGATCTCTTTGGCTCATTTATGGGACTAAGCATGGTTGAGGAAGATACACATACCAATCCATGTTCCATACTTGTAGTCAGTGTTCCCTGAACAAATGTTTTCTGATGTTTGCTGAACAGTGGTTTGGTAGCATTAGCTGACTGGTGATATAGGTGAGTGTATTTAGATGTTAATGGATAGTTAGTGATATGATGTCATCTTAAGTCTTGATCAAACCCAAATATCTTTTAGAGTGGAAGATTATCCATGTAATCCTTTGTTTAAACAGGGCCATGGAGCATAGATATTTTTGTGGTTCACCCTCTTTGGAAATATGTTTCTTTGGATTACAGCATATTTTTTGAAAGTTCAGCAATGTTGTTGTGAAATTCAATGGAGATTTGATGTTGTGAAGGCATTAACTAATGAAAAATTATATGGTCATATGGTATTCATATGTGGAGAGAATAGATGGGGGGAGATTATAAATGAATATATGTTAGTAAAGGAAGTTTAACTGTACAACATTACCAAAAGTATGAGGAAAGGATAAAGAAAGTATGTATATTCATGAGGTAAGTAATCATGGAGGAATATGGAGTGTGCTATGAGGTTGTAAAGAATATTCTTCATTGGTCTTCCTGCTGTATGATTGGTAATGAGTCGGCTGGAGTAGATAGACAGATAGAATGGAATTCATGTTAATCATGGTTTTAAAGATTTAAATTTTAGGAAAACAAATGTTCGTTAGATTAAATATATATGTTAAGGAAGTTATGGGCAGCCATAGGTTATATGTGAGAGGACATTAAAGGATAGAAATTTAGATTTCTTGCAAAATCTGGTGAAAGACTTGGCAGCTTCTAGTAGTACTGATAAATAGATTTGATGAGCATTATGAATTGACTTAAGAATTTTTAGATATGATTGTAAGCTGAATGATTAAGAAAAAATATAATTTAGTTCTTACTTTTTCTTTTATTACATTTAATTTAGTTCTTACTTTTTCTTTTATTACATTTTGAGTAGTGTAATGTTCTCAGATTTTGTAGCTAGGCAATTGGAGGATGTCTTCCTTGCACCCCCTACCTTGTTGCCTGCCTCCCCCAGATACCAGTGCTAACAGGACATCTTGTGGTAAATGAAAGTGAGACATGATAGTGAGCTTGTTAAGTACAGTAAAAAATTAAAGGATATTTTAGAAATGGTATGAGAGATGAAGAGGTACTAACTTTCTTGACCTTCTCTTCTGCAGGTAAATGATCCACCAGAATTATTAAGGAGGGAGTGTGTATTTTGTCTATTAGCCATAACTCATCATCAAAAGATAGAGGCTTTTAATGATGATACAGTGATGGCCTTGGAAGAAAGGCTGTACATTATAGAACAAATTGAAGAGCTTGCAAAAACAAAAAGTGTTGCACCTTTCCTTTCTGCATACATCAGAGGTTATATCAGGTTAGTTTATCACTGCTTGATATTTAGATTCCTCTCATGATATTGTAAATTGTGATCTATATCTCTTTCTCCCCCTTTCTTTCTCTTTTATGAGGTTTATTTACTTGTAGGCAGAACCCTGAAAGAGCGCTTTTATGGCTGAAGCTTGAAACACTGTTTTATCTTTCAGTTTGAGGTTTATCCTTGAGGATTCACATCATTTGACCATTATAAGTCATTTAATGTGGACTTAATAACCATACAGTACCTATATCTAGGCCTGTGATATCATGGTTTGGAGGATAGGTGGCAGCAAGTGGCCACCTACCATCACCACTTGCCCACATTGGCATTGTGAGCTTTAGGTGTCCATGACTTGACATGGCTTGTAATGCCTTCACATTCATCTCTATCCTCGTGATTACAGGACATGTAGGATGGGTTTCAGTGGTGTTGCTGGACTCCTTCTGCATATGCTGCAGGTGAAAAGTCATTTTCTATGAGGTTGTATCATTGTCAGTGAGTAAAAGGAGTACAGTTTTGATAAGGAACTTCTCTCTTAAAAGGAGTCCATCATTTCTCTGCTACTGTATGAAGCACAACTTTGAAGTAGCGGGATTGCTATAAAAGGGGCCCTAAAGTTATACATTCATATATTAACCCTCCAATGTCTCAGTAAATTTTTTGTCCATTCCAGTACAATTCATTCTCAATTCATGTGTTATGAAAACATCCTTATCCCAACAGAATAAGATAAATAATATAGGAGTAACTCCAGCACTGTTTCTACCCATCTCTCTATTGAAAACTCCTCACAAATCTCATCTCTCCTTTGACGGTTCTGTAATTCCACTTTTTGACTCCAAGAACATACTTGGTATTATTGTAACATCCATTTATTCTTGGAAACCCCACATTATGGAAACAGCTAAGTCTGCCTCAAAGAAACTGGTTGAAATGTTTAGAAGTTGAGGCTTTTTTTTCTGAACAGTTGCTCTGTTTATAAAAAGGATTGATTTGTCTTTGCATGGAGTACTGTTCTCAGATCTGGGATAGTTCTAACTCTGCATCCTTGCTTGAAAGAATTGAGTCGAAAACAGTCCAACTTATAAACTCTCCCAGGCCAACTTCAAAACTTGACCATCTTGCCATACGCTGCAATGCTGGTTCACTTTCCACTCTTCTATAGTTATTACATTGGTTTTTGCTCCCAAGAGCTGGCTGCTTGTGTACTCTCACCACTATGCAATGCTCAGCAAGCTGCTGCATCATGTGATTACTGTGTGGCCTTTGGCAACTCAAGGGTGGGCCATTTTTATAACTGTTTCTTTCCTTACACCCCGAAGCTTTGGAACTCTCTACCGTCTCATGTCTTTCCCAATAAGTATGACCTGGCACATCATAAATGACAGGTTTTTCACTTCTTCCAAAATTTGTTAATACTTTCCCTTGTCTC
This sequence comes from Panulirus argus, assembly GCA_038088735.1. Lineage (NCBI taxonomy): Eukaryota > Metazoa > Arthropoda > Malacostraca > Decapoda > Palinuridae > Panulirus > Panulirus argus. The sequence goes on along the minus strand of JAYMFT010079105.1, from coordinate 4,082 downwards.
ATCTTTTTCCCTTTAATGATTATTCTCTATTTTTCAGTTAAGGCCAGGCCTTGGTATGGACTTTTGTCCATAACTGGAGCCTCCAAGTTAAACAAGAAAGTAAAGAACACATCAAATTGCTGTGCCATCATTACTGTATATAATAGTGGACAGGCTTGTTTTATCAGGAAATTTTACTTCCTTAGGTATTGATGAAATTATTATTATGTTGTTTTCATTGTGTTATATTCACTGTAGTATAAACATAATCTTTGTTAGTGATATCTGTGGAGATATTACACATGTATATGAGATTTTATCTTTTTCCTCCAGTGAAATAATCAAGATGTGGTTCAGTGACTTTTCTTTGGTGCCAGTTCCATTGTGAGAGTCATTGGACTCTTAGAGAATGTTTGCCATTGCTCAAAGAAGAGTTAGTGATATTTATACAGTCTAGACATAAGAACCTGCAAAAGTTTAAAGATTACCTTTTCCAAGACAAGGGTGTATCCACACCTAAAATTCTTTGCTAAGAATGAGATGATTAGATTTAGTAATAAACTTGAATGATTATATTCACAGAAAGTCCTCCATGGAAGCATCATTCTTTCTGACCAGTTAAGACTCTTAAAGAATTTTATGATCATACTGAAAATTACTTAGAACAATTGTCTGTTCTTCCAGGCTCCTTTTAAGCCTTTAACAGCAAGAAACATTTCTGAATAGTTCTGAAAGTTGGTAATACTCTCACATCCCAAACTGCCTGCTAGAATTTGTGATATTCGGAAAATGTTTACCAGTTTGGCTTCTGTAAGGGACTTCCTGTTGGATGAATTTAGTATTAGGGGCTTTGCCTTTTCCATTCAGTAGACCCATTTGTTTGATGATACCTCTGTTTGGATGTGGTTGACCTCCATTATTTGTCATTTAGAGTAAGTTTTGAGTTTTGTTCCTTAGGATTTTCTTTAAGCCAGTTCTCTTTCATATTGGTATACCCTCAGATGCTCATATTGGTCTGGCTGTAGGTGAGAAATGCAAGTTTTGAAGGATAAAAAACATCACTCGTCACTTTTCTGTGGATAGAGCCATATGAGCATATATTTTTTCCTTCTCTTCTTTTGTTTTTTCCTTTTCAAAAACACTGTTTCTTTCTTCCTGACAGTAAGAGACCTGTGGCACATATGCTAGTAGTCAATTAATGATGTTAGTATCTGGCCACTTGGCATCATTTCACCCTCACAACGATTTCTTAAGCCTGGTTAAGTTACATTATACTCAGTAAATCCCAGTGAATGAACATTTGCCAGCTTCATTGCATTTGTAATAGTTAGAGGAGGTGAATCTTCATGGATACATTTCATGTTGGGGGTAAAACAGGGTTTTAAACCTTCACTTAGCAAGTGCTTTCTCAGATGTTCATAGGACTCTGCTTGTGGTTGAGGAGAGTTTGTTTAATTCTTCTAAACCAAAATTTGATATTATTACCTTTATCATATTATTCATCATTGTACTAAGCAGTTAGATAGTTTTTGGAAGGCAGCCACCAACCAGGGAGTTATATTACTAGTAATCCCTGCCTGAGTATGAGGAGGGTTAATGACAGCTGTGTTGTGAGCCAACACTCCAGTAGTTTCAAGTTGCACTTCTCTGACCCAACTAGCTGTCTTTTCTTTCTGCCTCACCCACAGATGGACTGCTGGCATTTTGTTCACAAATATACAATCTCTCCTTGTCACAAGTAACACTAAACGACACTTAACTCACAAAACTTACTCTTCATAAATTTAGATTTTCCAGTAGTGAGTGCTCTTTGCTAACCCTGCCTTTTGGCAAAATGTTAGGATTAATGGATGGAAATAGTAGGTAGGAACATTAGGCAGAAGTAGTAGGTTGGAACATTAGGCAAGAGCATAAGGTAGAAGTTGTAGGTTGGAACATTAGGTAGAAGTAGTTGGTAGGAACATAAGACATGAGCCTCTGGAAACACTGTGCTAGAGTTACCCTATGCCGGTAGCCTGTAAGGATGAGGTACTAAAAGCTAAGAAGCGGTAATGAAGTTCACCAGTTATGGAGACTCTTTTGCCATGGCCACTTCCTTGAGGTAACAGGCTTTAAAGACATAGTTAGTACTAAGAAGAATGAAATAGACCCTTTAATTTGATTTTAAATGGTCTTAGTATCCCTGTTGATGTTTTATAACATCATTCATACATTACTACAGGGAATCCATGGTGACCTTCTAAAGTTCTTGGCTGAAAATTGTTTGCAAATAGAAAATGGATATTACAGATTTTTTATTAGAATAAGATTGTGATGCTATTTTGGAAGCATATTAGTGTAAAGGTGTGGGTAATGGTTTTACGTTGAATTTCATTGTTTCTTTAGAAATAGATGTTGTATGAAGCTTATTCTTGATATTTTTTTATAGCACAGCCATACATAATAACTTATAACCCTTAGTGCTGTGGGGCTCATCTGATTTAGAAAATAGTATAATTTTATTTTTTGACTTTTTCAGGTGGCTCTTTAGTGATTCATGTAAGTCAGATGAATCTGAAAAGTCTGGAAAGTTTTGTGGATTGGTTCATCGATTAGAATCAATGCCTTTGTCATCCTCTGATGCATCAAAAGTTATATGGTAGGTTTTTACTTTGCAGTACAGTACTATATGTTGAATTGTTATTTCTTATGTTTTGATATATCTTCAGTACTTGTAAGATGGAAGCAGTGTATCCTTATCCACAATTGGATTTATACTGACTACTGTATTTGCATGTATGATTGTATATGGGTCTCCCTCACTTACACTGAATTCACAAAAGCCACTTTCGTACTGTAGCCATTTACTTTTAACTAGCCAGACTTCACTTTCACCGACTTGGTGTTCATTTTCATGTAGTTTGACGTAACTGACAGATTTGTAAAGAACAGCACTTATTTTATGCTTGTCTACAAATGATAAAATATTAGAAGCCTCTGAAATTACCAATTATATTGGAGTAATGATAAGAGATTGAGAAGCGCTGTAGGTTAGCGTTCCTGACCATGATACACTCACGGACCGCCCAGGGTCAAGCGCATAGGTTTGAGTCCTGATTACAGCAGTCGGTCCACAGTCAACCCAGTTGTTCATCCACCCCAGGGGTTGATTGATAAAATGGGTACCTCGCTCAGGCTCCAAGACCCAATTTCTACCTATCTCCCTTTCGAAAAGTCCTCACAACTCTCGTATCTCCTTTGACAGTTCTGTAAATCCACCTCTTGACTCAGTGAACATACTTGGTATTACTGTAACATCCAATCTTTCTTGGAAACCTCACATTAGGGGAATAGCTAAGTCTGCCTCTAAGAAACTGTGTGTCCTGTTAAGATGTTGTAACTTTTTCTCTTCCAAGCAGTTGCTCTGTTTATACAAGGGGTTGATTCATCCTTGTATGGAGTACTGCTCCCAGATTTGGGTGGTTCTGGCTCTGTTTCCTTGCTTGACAGAGTTGAGTCAAAAGCAATCTGACATAAACTGTCCCAGGCTAACTTCCAAACTTGACCCCCTTGCCCTTCACTGCAGTGTTGGTTCACTTTCCCACTTCTATAGGTATTACTTTGGTTTTTGCTCCCAAGAGCTGGCTGCTTGTGTGCCCCCACCAGCTAGATCATGGAATACTTGACAAGCTGCTGTGTCACATAATTATTGTGTGGCCATCGCCAATCAAGGGTGTGCCATTTTGATAACTGCTTCTTTCCCAACATGTCAAAGCTTAGGAACTCTCTACCTCCTCATGTCTTATCCAGTAAATATGACCTGGCTCATATCAAGAGACAGGTCTTTCATTTCCTCAAAAATTCGTAAATACTTTCCCTGTTTTTTTTCCACTTCTTAATTCTCTACATATTTCAATTAGGGCCTTGCCTTGGTGTGGACTTTTGTCTGTGACTAGAGAGAGAAAAAAAAAAGCTAGTCCTCTGTTCTTAACACTACCTCGCTCATGTGGGAAATGGCGAATGTGCATGAAAAAAAATTATATTTTTTTTATTTATTTATTTATTATACTTGATTGCTGTTTCCCGTGTCAGCGAGGTAGCGCCAGGAAACAGACGAAGAAAGA
>JAYMFT010079094.1:0-14348 GCA_038088735.1 Panulirus argus | reverse complement strand
CCACTAACCTCCTGGTTTGGACACGGAGTCCACTGGCCTTCTTGTCTGGACACGGACTCCCCTCGCCTCCTTCTCTGTTCCCAGAGTCCACTGGCCTCATTGTCTGGACACGGAAACCAATGATAGCCTTGTATGCACATGGAGTCTACTGGCCTACTTGTCTGGACACAGAGTCCACTGGCCTCCTTGTCGTGACACGGAGTCCACTGGTCTCCTTGTTTGTAAACGGAGTCCACTGGCCTCCTTGTCTGGACAAGGAGTCCACTGGCCTCATTGTGTTTACACGGAGTCCACTGGCCTCCTTGTCTGGACACGAATTCCACTGGTCTCCGTGTCTGGACACGGAGTCCACTAACCTCATTGTTTGGACACGGAACCCACTGGCCTTCTTGTCTGGACAGGGACTCCCCTAGCCTCTTTCTCTGGGCACAGAGTCCACTGGCCTCATTGTCTGGACACGGAGTCCATTAAGACTCCTTGTCTGGACACGGAGTCCACTGGCCTCCTTTTCTTGACGCGGAGTCCACTGGCCTCCTTGTCTGGAAGCGCAGTTCACTGGCCTCCTTGTCTGGACACGGTGAATACTGGCCTCCTTGTCTGGACACGGAGTCTACTTTCCTTCTTGTGTGGACACGAAGTCCACTAACTTCGTTGTCTGGACACGGAGTCCACTGGCCTCCTTGTTTTGGCACGGAGTCTAATAGCCTCATTGTATGGACACGGAGTCCACTGGCTTCCTTGTCTGGACACGGAGTCCACAAGTCTCATTGTCTGGACACGGAGTCTAATGGTCTCTTTGTGTGGACACAGAGTCGACTGGCCTCCTTGTCGGGACGCTGAGTCCACTGGTCATCTTGTCTGGAAACGCAGTCCACTGGACTCCTTGTCTGGACATGGAGTCGACTGGCCTCCTTGTCTGAACACGAATTCCACTAGCTTCCGTGTCTGGACATGGAGTTCACTAACCTCCTTGTTTGGACACAGAGTCCACTATCCTTCTTGTCTGAACACGGACTCCCCTAGCCTCCTTCTCTATGAACATAGGCCACTGGCCTCCTTGTATGGAAACGGATTCCACAGATCTCATTGTCTGGACAAGGAGCCCAATGGCCTCATTGTGTGAACACGGAGTCCAATGGCCTCCTTGTCTGGACATGGAGTCCACTGGCCTCCTTATCTAGACACAGAGTCCAATGGCCTCCTTGCCTGGACATGGAGTCCACTGGCCTCCTTGTCTGGGCACGAAGTTTACTTGCCTCCTTGTCTGAACAATGAGAACACTGGTCTACTTGCCTGGACACGGACTCCATTGGCCTCCTTGTCTGGACACAAAATTTACATTCCTCCTTGTCTGGACACGGAGAACACTGGCCTCATTGTCTGGACACGGAGTCCACTGATTTCCTTGTCTGGACACGGATTCCACTGGCCTCCTTGTCTGAAGCCGAAGTCCACTGGTCTCCTTGTCTGAACACGGATTTACTGGTTTCCTAGTCTGAACACGGAGACCACTGGCCTCCTTGTCTGTACACTGAGTTCACTGGCCTCCTTGTGTGGACATGAAGTTTACTTGTGTCCTTGTCTGGACACGATGAACACTGGCCTCTTTGTCTGGACACGGAGTTCACTGGCTTGCTTGTCTGAAAACGGAGTCCACTGGCCTCCTTGTTTGTGCAAGTTGTCCAATGGCCTTCTTGTCTGGACACGGAGTCCACTGGCCTCCTTGTCTGTACACGGAGTCCTCTGGCCTCCTTGTCTGGACACGGAGTTCACTGGCCTGCTTGTCTGAAAACGGAGTCCACTGGCCTCCATGTCTATATGTGGAGTACACTGGTCTCCATGCCTGGACACTGAGTCCACTGGCCTCCTTTTCTGAACAGGGAGTCTACTAGCCTCCTTGTCTGGATATGGAGTCCATTGGCCTCCTTGTCTGGACACGGAAACCAATGATCTCCTTGTCTGAACACGGAGTCTACTGGCCTCCTTGTCTGGACATGGAGTCCACTGGCCTCCTTGTCTTGACACGGATTCCACTGGCCTCTTTGTCTGGAAACGGAGTCCACTGGCCTTCTTGCCTGTACAGGGATTCCACTGGACTCTTTTTCTGGACACGGAGTCCACTGGCCTCCTTGTTTGGATTCGGAGTCCATTGGCCTTTTTGTCTGGACACGGACTCACTTGTGCTCCTTATCTGGGCACAGTGTCCACTGGCCTCATTGTCTGGACAAGGAGTCGAATGGCCTCCTTTTTTGGTCACATTATCCACTTTGCTCCATGTTGTGACACGGAGTCCACTCGCCTCCTTGTCTGGACATCGACTCCCCTGGCCTCCTTGTCTGGACACGAAGTGCACTGGCCGCCTTGTCTTGACGAGTAGTCTACTGGTCTCCTTGTCTGGAAACGCAGTCTAGTGGCCTCCTTGTCTGGACATGGAATTGACTGGCTTCCTTGTCTGGACACGGATTGCAATGGCCTCATTGTGTGGACACGGAGTCCAATGGCCTCCTTGTCTGGACGCGATGTCCACTGGCCTCCTTGTCTGGAAACGCAGTCCACTGACCTCCTTGTGTGGACATGGAGTCGACTCGCCTCCTTGTCTAGACACAGAGTCCAGTGGCCTCCTTGTCTGGACATGGAGTACACTGGCTTCCTTGTCTGGACAGGAAGTTTCCTTGCCTCCTTGTCTGGACAATGAGAACACTGGCCTCCTTGTCTGGACACGGACTCCATTAGCCTCCTTGTCTGGACACGAAATTTACACACCTCCTTGTCTGGATACGGAGAGCACTGGCCTCATTGTCTGGACACGGAGTCCACTGACTTCCTTGCCTGGACACAGATTTCACTGGCCTCCTTGTCTGATGAAGTCCACTGGTCTCCTTGTCTGGACACGGATTTACTGGCTTCCTTGTCTGAACACGGAGACCACTTGCCTCTTTGTCTAGACACGGAGTTCACTGGCCTCAGTGTCTGGACACGAAGTTTACTTGTGTCCTTGTCTGGATACGGAGAACACTGGCCTCTTTGTCTGGACACGGAGTCCACCGAACTCCTTGTCTGGACACGGATTCCACTGGCCTCCTTGTCGGAACACGGAGTCCACTGGCTTCCTTGTCTGGACACGTTGTACACTGGTCTCCCTGTCTGGAAATAGAGTCCACTGACCTCCTTGTTTTTACAAGTTGTCCACTGGCATTATTGTCTGGACACGGAGTCTAGTGACCTCCTTGTCTGTACACGGAGTCCTCTGGTCTCCTTGTCTGGACACAGAGTTCACTGGCCTGCTAGTTTGAAAACGGAGTCCACTGGCCTCCATGTCTAAATGAGGAGTCCACTGGTCTCCATGTCTGGACACTGAGTCCACTGGCCTCGTTTTCTGAGCAGGAAGTCTACTAGCCTCCTTGTCCGGATATGGAGTCCATTGGCCTCCTTGTCTAGACACGGATACCAATGATCTTCTTGTCTGAACACGGAGTCCACTGACCTCCTTGTCTGGACATGGAGTCCACTGGCCTCCTTGTCTTGACACGGAGCTCAATGGCCTCTTTGTCTGGAAACGGAGTCCACTGGCCTTCTTGTCTGTACAGGGATTCCACTGGACTCTTTTTCTGGACACGGGGTCCACTGGCCTCCTTGTTTGGATTCGGAGTCCACTGGCCTTCTTGTCTGGACACGGACTCCCCTGGGCTCCTTATCTGGGCACATTGTCCACTGGCCTCATTGTCTGGACAAGGAGTCGAATGGCCTTTTTTCTGAACACAATATCCACTTTGCTCCATTTCGTGACACGGAGTCCACTCGCCTCCTTGTCTGGACACCGACTCCCCTTGCCTCCTTGTCTGGACACGGAGTGCATTGGCCGCCTTGTCTGGACGAGGAGTCTACTGGTCTCCTTGTCTGGAAACGCAGTCTATTGGCCTCCTTGTCCGGACATGGAATTGACTGGCTTCCTTTTCTGGACACGGAGTCCAATGGCCTCCTTTTCTGGACATGGAGTCCACTGGCTTTCTTGTCTGGACACGAAGTTTACTTGCCTCCTTTTCTGGACAACGAGAACACTGGTCTCATTGTCTGGACACGGAGTTCACTGACCTCATTGTCTGAACACGGAGGCGACTGGCCTCCTTGTCTGGACACGGACTCCATTGGCCTCCTTGTCTGGACACGAAGTTTAATTGCCTACTTGTCTGGACACGGAGAACACTGGCCTCATTCTGTGGACACGGAGTCAACTGACCTCCTTCTCTGGGCAAGGATTCCACTGGCCTCCTTGTTTGAAAACGAAGACCACTGGTCTCCCTGTCTGAACACGGATTCCACTGGCTTCCTTGTCTGAACACGATCACTGGCCTCCGTATTTGGACAAGGAGTCCACTTTCCTCAATGTCTGGACACTAAGTTTACTTGCCTCCTTGTCTGGACACGGAGAACACTAGCCTCCTGTTCTGGACACAGAGTCCACCGACCTACTTGTTTGGACACGGATTCCACTGGCCTCCTTGTCGGAACACGGAGAACACTAGCCTCCTTGTCTGGACAAGGTGTAGACTGGTTTCCTTGTCTGGACATAGAGTCCATTGACCTTATTTGTACATGTTGTCCGCTGGCATCCTTGTCTGAACACGGAGTCCACTGGCCTCCTTGTCTCGAAGCGCAGTCTACTGACCTCCTTGTCTGGACACGGAGTCGACTGGCCTCCTTGTCTAGACACGGAGACCATTTGTCTCCTTTTCTGGAAGCGCAGTCCACTGGCCTCCTTGTCTGGATAAGGAGTGCACAGGTCTCATTGTCTGGAAGCGCAGTCCACTGGCCTCCTTGTCTGGACACGGAGTCCACAGGTCTCATTGTCTGGACACGGAGTCCAATGGCCTCCTTGTCTGGACAGAGAATCGACTGGCCTCCTTGTTTGGACGCGGAGTCCGCTGGTCTCCTTGTTCGGAAACGCAGTCCACTGGCCTACTTGTCTGGACATGGAATCTACTGACCTCCTAGTCTAGACACGGGGTCCAATGGCCTCCTTATCTGGACAGGGAGTCCACAGGCCTCCTTTTCTGGACACGGAGACCACTGGCCTCCTTGTCTGGACACGGAGTTCATTGGCATCCTTTTCTGGACACGAAATTTACGTACCTCCTTGTCTGGACAATGAGAACACTGGCCTTATTGTCTGGACAAGGAATCCACTGACCTCCTTGTCTGGACACGGAGTCGACTGACCTTGCCTGGACACGGACTCCAATGGCCTCCTTGTTTGGACACGAAGTTTACTTGCGTCCTTGTCTGAAGACGGAGAAGACTGGCCTCATTGTCTGGACACGGAGTCCACTGACCTCCTTGTCTGGACACAGAGTCCATTGGCCTACTTATCTGAACACGAAGTGCACTAGTCTACTAGTCTACTTGTCTGGACACGGATTCCACTTGCCTCCTTGTCCGAACGCGGAGACCACTGAACTTCTTATCCGAATAAGGAGTCCATTGGCCTCCTTGTATGGATAAGAAGTTTACTTGCCTCCTTGTCTGGACACGGAGAACACAGGCCTCCTTTTCTGGACACGGAGTCCACTGACCTCCATGTTTTTACATGTTGTCCACTGGCCTCCTTGTCTGCACACGGAGTCCACTGGCCTCCTTGTCTGAAAACGGAGTCCACTGGCCTCCTTGTATAGATACGGAGTCCACTGGTCTCCATGTCTGGACACTGAATCCACTGGCCTCCTTTTCTGAACAGCAAGTCTGCTATCCTTCTTATCTGGATACGGAGTTCATTGGCCTCCTTGTCTGGACACGGAAACCAATGATCTCCTTGTTTCACACGGAGTCTACTGGCCTCCTTGTCTGGACACGGAATCCACTGGCTTACTTGTCTGGACACGGAGTCCACTGGCCTCCTTGTCTGGACACGGACTCAAATGGCCTCCTTGTCTGTAAACGGAGTCCACTGGCCTCCTTGTCTGAACAAGGAGTCCAATAGCCTCCTTGTCTTTACACGGAGTCCACTTGCCTCCTCGTCTGGACACGGATTCCACTGACCTTCATGTCTGGACAAGGAGTCCACTGATCTCCTTGTTTGGACACTGAGTCCAATGGCCTTCTTTTATGGACACGGACTCACTTAGCCATCTTCTCTGGGCACAGAGTCCACTGGCCTCATTGTCTGGACAGAGGAGTCCATTAAGCATCCTTGTCTGGACACGGAGTCCACTGGCTTCCTTGTCTGGACGCGGATTCCAGTGGCCTGTTCTTCAAAATGCGGAGTCCACTGTCTTCCTTTTCTTGACGCGGAGTCCAATGGCCTTCTTGTCTGGAGGCTCAGTCTACTGGCCTCCTTGTCTGGACACGGCGAATACTGGCCTCCTTATTTGGACACGGAGTCTATTGGCCTCCTTTCTGGACACGGAGTCGACTGACCTTCTTGTCTGGACACGGAGTCCACTGGTCTCCTTGTCTCGGCACGGATTCCACTAGCCTCCTTGTCTGGACACAGAGTCCACTGGACCCTTTGTCTGGAAACGGAATATACTGGCCTCCTTCTCTGGACACGGAGTCCACTGGCCTATTTATCTGGACATGGAGTCCACTGTCCTCCTTGCCTGGATACGGAGTCCAATGGCCTATTTGTCTGGACACGGAGTACCTTGGCCTCCTTGTTTGGGCACGGAGTCCACTGGCCTCTTTGTATGGATACGGAGTCCACTGTCCTCCTTGTATGTACTCTTAGTACACTGGCCTCCTTGTCTGGAAAAGGAGTCCACTGGCTTCCTTTTCTGGGCACGGAATCTACTGGCCTTCTTTGTGTGGACACGGAGTCCACTTGCCTCCTTGTTTAGACATGGAATACACTGGGTTCCTTCTCTTGACACGGAGTCCACTGGCCTCCTTGTTTTGACACGGAGTGCACTGGCCTCCTTATCTGGACGCGGAGACCACTGGCCTCCTTGTCTGGAAGCGCAGTCCACTGGCCTCCTTGTCTGGACACGGATTCGACTGGCCTCCTTGTCTGTACACGGAGCTCACTGGCCTCCTTATCTGGACACGGAGTCCACTAGCCTCCTTGTCTGTACACGTAGACTAATGGCGTTCTTGTCTGGACACGGAGTCCTCTGGCCTCATTGTCTTGATAAGAAGTTTTCTTGCCTCCTTCTCTGGACACGAAGTTTACTTGCCTCCTTGTCTGGAGAATGAGAACAATGGCCTCCTTGTGTGGACACGGAGTCCACTGACCTCCTTGTCTAGACACGAAGTCCACTAGTCTCCTTGTCTGGACACGGAGACCACTGGCCTCCTTGTCTTGACACGGAGTCCACTGGCCTATTTGTCTACATGGTGTGCACTTGCCTCCTTGCCTGGACGCGGAGTCCACTGGCCTTTATGTCTGGACTCGTAGTCCACTGGCCTCCTTTTCTGAATTAGGAGTCCACTTGCCTCCTTGTCTGGACACGGAGTACCTTGGCCTCCTTGTTTGGGCACGGAGTACACTGGCTTCTTTGTATGGATACGGAGTCCACTGTCCTCCTTGTCTGTACATGGAGTCCACTAGCCTCCTTGTCTGGACACGGAGTCCACTGGCTTCCTTGTCTGGACACTTACTCCACTGGCCTCCTTGTTTAGACACGGAGTTCACTGGCCTGCTTATCTGGACAAGGAGTCCACTGACCTCCTTGCCTGGACACGGAGTCCACTGGCCTCCTTCTGTGAATTCGGAGTCCACTCGTCTCCTTTTCTGGAAGCGCAGTCCACTAGCCTCCTTGTCTGGACACGGATTCGGCTGGCCTCCTTGTCTGGACACGGAGTCGACTGGCCTCCTTGTCTGGACACGGAGTCCACTGGCCTCCTTGTCTGGACACGGAGTCCACTGGCCTCCTTGTCTGGACACGAAGTCCACTGGCCTCCTTGTCTGGACACGGTGTCCACTAACCTTCTTGTCTGTACACAGATTCCACTGACCTCCTTGTCTGGACACGGATTTCACTGTCCTCATTGTCTGAAAACGGAGTCCACTGCCCTCCTTGTCTAAATGAGGAGTTCAGTGGCCTACTTGTCTGAACACGGAGACCTCTGGCCTCCTTTTCTGGACAAGGAGTCCACCGGCCTCCTTGTCTGGACATGAAGTTTACTTGCCTCCTTGTCTGGACACGGAGTCCACTAGCCTCCTTGTCTGACAACGGATTCCACTGGCCTTGTCTAAATGCAGAGTCCACTGGCCTTGTCTAAATGAGGAGTCCACTGGCCTCCTTGTCTGGACAAGGAGACCGCTGGTCTCATTGTCTGGACTCGGAGTTCATTGGCCTTCTTGTCTGGACACGAAGTTCACTTGCCTCCTTCTCTGGACAATGAGAACACTGGCCTCATTGTCTGGTCACGGAGTTCACTGACCTTGTCTGGCCACGGAGTCGACTAGCCTCCTTGTCTGGACACTGACTCTATTGGCCTCCTTGTCTGGACACGAAGTTTACTTGCCTCCTTGTCTGGACACGGAGAACACTGTCTTCATTATCTGGTCACGGAGTCAACTGACCTCCTTGTCTTGACACGGATTCCACTGGCCTCCTTGTCTGAACACGAAGTCCACTGGTCTCTTTGTCTGGACACGGATTCCAATGGCTTTTTTGTCTGAACGCGGAGACCACTGGCCTCCTTGTCTGGACACGGAGTCCATTGGCCTCCTTGTCTGGATACGAAGTTTACTTGCCTCCTTGTCTGGACAGGGAGAACACTGGCCTCCTTGTCTGGACACCAATCTCCTTTTCTGGACACGGATTCCACTGGCCTCCTTGTCGGAACACGGAATCCACTGGCCTCCTTGTCTGGACACGGTGTACACAGGTCTCCTTGTTTGGACATAGAGTTCACTGACCTCCTTGTTTGTACATGTCCACTGGCCTCTTTGTCTGGACACGGAGTCCACTGGCCTCCATGTGTGTACACGGACTCCACTGGCTTCCTTGTCTGGACACGGAGTTCACTGGCCTCCTTGTCTGAAAACGGAGTCTACTGGCCTCATTGTCTAAATGCGGAGTCCACTGATCTCCATGTCTGGACACTAAGTCTACTGACCTACATTTCTGAACAGGGAGTCTACTTGCCTCCTTGTCTTAATACGGTGTCCATTGGCCTCCTTGTCTGGACACGGAAACCAATGATCTCCTTGTCTGGACACGGGATCTACTGACCTCCTTGTCTGTATATTGAGTCCACTGGCCTCCTTGTCTTGACACGGAGTCCACTGGCCTCTTTGTCTGGACACGGAGTCCACTGGCCTTCTTGTCTGGACACGGATTTCACTGGACTCTTTATCTGGACACGGAGTCCACTGGCCTCCTTGTTTGGACTCGGAGGCCATTGGCCCTCTTGTGTGGACACGGACTCCCCTGGGCTCCTTCTCTGGGCACAGTGTCCACTGGCCTTATTGTCTGGACAAGAAGCCCAATGGCCTCCTTTTCTGGACACAATGTCCACTTTGCTCCATGTCATGACACGGAGTCCACCGGCCTCCTTGTCTGGACACGGACTCCCCTGGTCTCCTTGTCCGGACACGGAGTCCACTGGCCTATTTTTCTGAACACGGAGGCCGCTTGTGTCTTTGGACACGTAATCCACTGGCCTTCTTGTCTGGACTCGTAGTCCACTGGCCTTCTTTTTTGTATTAGGAGTCCGATTGCCTCCTTGTCTGGATACGGAGTACCTTGGCCTCCTTGTTTGGGCACGGAGTCCACTGGCCTCTTTTTATGGATATAGAGTCCACTGTCGTCTTTGTCCGTACACGGAGTCCACTGGCCTTCTTATCTGAACACGGAGTCTACTGGCTTCCTTGTCTGGGCACGGAGTCTACTGGGCTCCTTTGTCTTGACACGGAGTCCACTTGCTTCCTTGTTTAGACATGGAATGAACTGGGCTCCTTCTCTTGACACTGGCCTCTTTTTTTTTCTTTTTTTCGACACAGAGTGCACTGGCCTCCTTATCTGGACGCGGAGCCCACTTGGCTTCTTGTCTGGAAGCGCAGTCCACTGGCCTCCTTGTCTGGACACGGATTCGACTGGCCTCTTTGTCTGGACACGGAGTCCTCTGGCCTCATTGTCTGGACACTGGCCTATTTGTCTTTACATGGAGTCCACTGGCCTTCATGTCTGGACTCGTAGTCCACTGGCCTCCTTTTTTGGATTAGGAGTCCACTTGCCTCCTTGTCTGGACACGGAGTACCTTGGCCTCTTTGTTTGGGCGCGGAGTCCACTGGCCTCTTTGTATGGATACGGAGTCCACTGTCCTCCTTGTCTGCATACGGAGTCCACTGGCCTCCTTGTCTGGACACGAAGTCCACTAGACTCCTTGTCTAAACACGAAGACCAATGGCCTCCTTGTCTGGACACGGAGTCCTCTGGCCTCAATGTCTGGACACGAAGTTTTCTTGCCTCCTTCTCTGGACACGAAGTTTACTTGCCTCCTTGTCTGGAGAATAATAACAATGGCCTCCTTGTCTGGACACGGCGTCCACTGACCTCTTGTCTAGACACGGAGTCTACTAGTCTTCTTGTCTGGACACAGAGACCAATGGCCTCCTTGTCTCGACACGGATTCCACTGGCCTATTTGTCTTTACATGGATTCCACTTGCCTCCTTATCTGGACGCGGAGTCCACTGGTCTTCATGTCTGGACCGGTAGTCCACTGGCCTCCTTTTCTGGATTAGGAGTCCACTTACCTCCTTGTCTGGACTCGTTGTACCTTGGCCTCCTTGTTTGGGCATGGAGTCCACTGGCCTCTTTGTATGGATACGGAGTCCACAGTCCTCCTTGTCTGTATACGGAGTCCACTGGCCTCCTTGTCTGGACACGGACTCCACTGGGTTACTTGTCTGGACACTTACTCCATTGGTCGCCTTGTTTAGACACGGAGTTCACTGGCTTGCTTATCTGGACACGGAGTCCACTGGCCTCCTTGTCTGGACTCGGAGTCCAATTGCCTCCTTGTCTGGAAGTGCAATGCACTGGCCTCCTTGTCTGGTAACGGAGTCGACTGGCCTCCTTGTCTGGACACGGAGTCCACTGGCCTCCATGTCTAGACACGGAGTCCACTAACCTCCTTGTCTTGACATGAAGATCATTGGCCTCCTTGTCTGGACACGTAGTCAACTGGCCTCCTTGTCTGGACAGGGAGCCAACTGACCTCCTTTTCTAGACACGGTGTCCACTAGCCTCCTTATTTGTACACAGAGTCCACTGACCTCATTGTCTGGACACGGAGTCCACTGTCCTCATTGTCTGAAAGCGGAATCCACTGCCCTCCTTGTCTAAATGAGGAGTCCACTGGCCTCCTCGTCTGGACACGGAGACCTCTGGCCTACTTGTCTGGACACGGAGTCCACCGGCCACCTTGTCTGGACCTGAAGTTTATTTGTCTCCATGTCTGGACACGGAGTCCGCTGGCCTCCTTGTCTGAAAACGGAGTCCACTGGCCTAGTCTAAGTTTGGAGTCCACTGGCTTCCTTGACTGGAGAAGGAGTCCACTGGATTCCTTTTCTGGACACGGAGATCACTGGCCTCAATGTCTGGACACGGAGTCCATTGGCCTCCTTGTCTGGACATGAAGTTTACTTGCCTCCTTGTTTGGACAATGAAAACACTGGCCTCATTGTCTGGTCACGGAGTCCACTGACCTCCTTGTCTGGACACGGAGTCGACTAGCCTCCTTGTCTGGACATGGACTCCACTGGCCTCCTTGTCTAGACACGAAGTTTACTTGCCTCCTTTTCTGGACACGGAGAACACTGTCCTCATTATCTGGACTCGGAGTCCACTGACCTCCTTGTCTGGACACGGATTTCACTGGCCTCCCTGTTTGAAAACGAAGTCGAGTGGTCTCCGTGTCTGGACACGGATTCCACTGGCTTCCTTGTCTGAACACGGATTCCACTGGCTTCCTTGTCTGAACACGGAGACCACTGGCCTCCTTGTCTGGACACGGAGTCCACTGGCCTCCTAGTCTGGATGATAAGTTTACCTGCTTCCTTGTCTGGACACGGAGAACACTGGCCTTCTTGTCTGGACACGGAGAACACTGGTTTCCTTGTCTGGACACGGAGTCCAACGACTTTTTCTGGACACGGAGAACACTGGCCTCCTTGTCGGAACACGGAGTAAACTGGCCTCCTTGTCTGGATGCGGTGTACACTGGTCCCCTTGTCTGGACATAGAGTCCACTGACCTTCTTGTTTGTACATGTCCAATGGCCTCCTTGTCTGGACATGGAGTCCACCGGCCTCCTTGTCTGTACACGGAGTCCACTGGCCTCCTAGTCTGGACAAGGAGTTCACTGGCCTCCTTGTGTGAAAACGGAGTCCACTAGCCTCCTTGTCTAAATGCGGATTCCACTGGTTTCCATGTCTGGACACTGATTCCACTGGCCTCCTTTTCTGAAGAGGGAGTTTACTAGCCTCCTTGTCTGGATACGGAGTCCATTAGCTTCCTTGCCTGGACAAGGAAGTCAATGATCTTGTCTGGACAAGGGATCTACTGGCCTCCTTGTCTGGACATAGAGACCACTGGCCTCCTTGTCTTGACACGGAGTCCACCGACCTCTTTGTTTGGACACGGAGTCCACTTGCATTCTTGTCTGGACACAGATTCCACTGGACTCTTTTTCTGGACACGGAGTCCACTGGCCTCCTTGTTTGGACTCGGAGGCCATTGGCCTTCTTGTCTAGACACGGACTCCCCTGGGCTCCTTCTCTGGGCACAGTTTCCAATGGCCTCATTGTCTGGACAAGGAGTCCAATGGCCTCCTTTTCTTGACACAATTTCCAATTTGCTCCATGTCATGAGACGGAGTCCACTGGCCTCCTTGTCTGGAAACGGACTCATCTGGCCTCCTTGTCTGGACATGGAGTCGACAGGTCTCCTTGTCTGGACGCAGAACCCAGTGGTCTATTTGTTTGGAAACGCAGTCAACTGGCCTCCTTGTCTGGACATGGAGTCGAATGGCCTCCTTGTCTAGACATGGAGTCGAATGGCCTCCTTGTCTAGACACGGACCCCAAAGGCCTCCTTTTCTGGACACGGAGTCCATTGGCCTCCTTGTCTGGACACGAAGTTTACTTGTCTCCTTGTGTGGATAATGGAAACATTGGTCTCATTGTCTGGACACGGAGTCCATTGACCTCCTTGTCTGGACACGGGCTCCATTGGCATCCTTGTCTGGACACGGAGAACACTGGCCTCATTGTCTAGACACGGAGACCACTGACCTCCTTGTCTGGACACGGATTCCACTAGCCTCCTTGTCTGGACATGAAGTCTACTGGCCTCCTTGACTTGACACGGAGTCCACTGGCCTCTTTGTCTGAACATGGAGTCCACTGGCCTTCTTGTCTGGACACGAATTCCACTGGACTCTTTTTCTGGACACGGAGTCCACTGGCCTTGTTTGGACTCGCAGTCCACTGGCCTTCTTGTCTGGACACGGACTCCCTTGGGGTCGTTCTCTGGGCACAGTGTCCACTGGCCTCATTTTCTGGACAGGGAGTCCAATGGCCTCCTTTTCTGGACACAATGTCCACTGGGCTCCATGTCATGACACGGAGTCCACTGGCCTCCTTGTCTGGACACGGAACCCCCTGGCCTCCTTGTCTGGACACGGAGTCCACTCTCCTCCTTGTCTGGACACAGTGTCCACAGATCTCATTGTCTGGAAACATAGTCCACTGGCGTCTTTGTCTGGACACGGACTCCCCTGGCCTCCTTGTCTGGACACGAAGTCCACTGTCTTTCTTGTCTAAACACAGCGTCCACAGGTCTCATTGTCTGGACACGGAGTCGAATGGCCTACTTGTCTCTACATGGTGTCGATTGGCCTCCTTGTCTGGACACAGAGTCCACTGGCGTCCTTGTCTGGACACGGAGTCGACTTGCCTCCATGTCTAGACACGGAGACCATTGGCCTCCTTGTCTGGAAGCGCAGTCCACTGGCCTCCTTGTCTGGACACTGCGAATACTGGCCTCCTTGTCTGGACACTGAGTCTATTGGCCTCCTTGTCTCGACACGGAGTCCACTGGCCTCCTTGTCTGGATACGGATTCCACAGGTCTCATTGTCTGGACACGGAGTCTAATGGCCACATTGTCTGGACACGGATTCAACTGGCCTCCTTGTCTGGACGCGGAGTCCACTGGTCTCCTTGTCTGGACACGGAGACCACTGGCCTTTTTGTCTGGACACTGAGTCTATTGGCCTCCTTCTCTGGACACGAAGTTTACTTGCCTCCTTGTCTGGATACCGATGCCACAGGTCTCATTGTCTGGACACGGAGTCTAATGGCCACATTGTCTGGACACGGATTCAACTGGCCTCCTTGTCTG
>JAYMFT010079083.1:0-14349 GCA_038088735.1 Panulirus argus | reverse complement strand
CGTGGTTGTAATACTGTGGCCCGTGGCTGTAATACTGTGGCTCGTGGCTGCAATACTGTGGCTCGTGGCTGTAATACTGTGGCCCGTGGCTGTAATACTGTGGCCCGTGGCTGTAATACTGTGACTCGTGGTTGTAATACTGTGGCACGTGGCTGTAATACTGTGACTCGTGGCTGCAATACTGTGACTCGTGGCTGTAATACTGTGGCCCGTGGCTGTAATACTGTGGCTCGTGGCTGTGACATTCTGACTCGTGGATGTTATACTGACACTTGTAACCATAATACTGAGAAGTTGAGGGGCGCGGGTGTGGACGTGGTGAGCCTAGAATGTGGGTGTGGTGGGGCGCGGGTGTGGGTGTGGCGTGTCACAGGTGCGGGTGTTGTGGGGCGTGAGCTGAGGAGGCAGAGGACGAGTGCTGTTGACCCCGGGGGGCACGAGTCCCCGCCCCCCGAGGGCTCGTGCTGCTCCTGCCAACAACTGCAGGCCAGGAGCCTCGCCATGGGTGTGTACCTCGCTCCTCCCGCCTCCACCTTCCCCCGTGCTTACCTCCAGCTCTCTGTAGCTTTACTCCCTCACTAACTGTACCTCCACTCGCTCTCATGTTCATCTCCACCACCTCCACCTCCTCTCATTATTATCTCCAACACCTTCCACATCATTATCTCCAACATCTCCCACATCATTATCTTCACTACCTCACATATCGCTATCTCCACCACTTATCATTATCTTCACCACCTCTCACAATTATGTCCAACAACTTCCACATCATTATCTCCAACACCTTCCACATCATTATCTCCATCAACTCCCACATCATTATCTCCACCAACTCCCACATCATTATCTCCATCACCTCCCACATCATTATCTCCATCATCTCCCACATCATTATCTCCACCACCACCCTCATCATTATCTCCAACACCTTCCACATCATCATCTCCACCACCTCTCTCATCATTATCTCCATCGCCTCCTACATCATTATCTTCAACACGTCTCACATCGTTATCTCCACCACCTCCCATATCATTATCTCCACCATCACCCTCATCATTATCTCCAACACCTTCCTTATCATTATCTCCACCACCTCTCACATCCTTATCTTCAACACCTCTCACATCGCTCTCTCCTCCACCTCCCACATTATTATCTCCACCACCACCCTCATCATTATCTCCAACACTTTCCACATCATTATATTCAACACCTCTCTCATCATTTTCTCCACCACCTCCCACATCATTATCTCCACCACCACCCTCATCATTATCTCCACCACCACCCTCATCATTATCTCCACCACCACCCTCATCATTATCTCCAAAACCTTCCACACCAACATCTCCACCACAACTCTTATCATTATCTCCAACACCACCCACATCAATATGTCCAACCCCCACATTGTTATCGCCACCAATTCCCAAAGTATTTTTCCCGCCACTTCCATCATATCTCCACCACCTCTCACATAATGATCTCCATCATCTGGTGAATACCAGATGAAATCTTTGGGGTTTATTCTGTCCCCACAGCCCGGGCTGAACCCAGGCTGTTGAGTCGACCAAGCTGTTGGAAGCTGCAGCCCTCGGGCCCACACAGCCCCCACCGCCTGGCTGGCCTGGTACACTGTGTAAGTATTTGTCCAGTACATTCTTAAGCTTCCCTACTGTGCATCCTATGCTGATGATGATGATAGCAGGCAAGGTGTTGAATCTCGGGCCCCGGACGTTTAAGGTGTTCTCTCTTTTTGTTCATGACCCATCTTTGGGTTTCAGTATTTTGCAGTCTTCCATACCTATTGTGCCACTTGGATGTTACATCCGGACGTAAGCTGGGGAACCATACCATTAGGGATTTTTAAGGTATAGATGATGACTCTCCCGTCTGCGCTCCAGGGAGTATAGCCTCAGAGATTTCAGCCGTTCCCGGTAATTTGGTTCCTTCACCAAATCTATCTGGGCTGTGAGAGATCTCAGTTAGCTTTGTAAAATTCCACAATTCCGCCCGCCTTGTGGGTTGATGTAGGAGCGGAATAATACTCAATTCGTGAAGGAGTTGGCGCCTTGAATATTATAACTGGTTTTTCTTCGCTTGTCTTGAAGGTCCACAGCATCCAGCCTGCCATCCTTCAGCATGAGGCAACCTTTGTTTTGTTGTGTTCGCCGAGATTTGGGTCGTCAGACATTATTACCCCGAAGTCTTTCACATTATTCAACTGGTTTATGATAGCGCCTGTGTCTGTTCGGTATTTTGCATTGTTTCTGATTTCTTCAGTTTCCCCTTAACGGAGATAAAGTTATCTCCAATAAGAAAAACATGTTCTCGGTTGCCCACTTAAAGGCTTCGTTTATGTCTCTTTGTGGGCATTCAGCATCGTCTATTGATGTGGTTTTCATACTTATTCTTGTGTCGTCTGCAAAGGATGTGGTCGTGTCAGTGTCAGATTATAAGAATGAGGAACAGGAGAGGCGCAAGTACAGTCCCTTGGGGAACTGAGTTTCCACATCTAACTCCACCATTTCCCACAGTAGTATCTCTTCCACCTCTCACTTCATTATCTCCACGTCACATCATTATCTCCACCAATTCCCACGTCATTATTTCCATCTCACTCATTACCTCCACCAACTCTCACATCAGTATCTCCACTGCCTCTCACATTATTATCTCACGTCACATCATTATCTACACCAACTCCCACATAAGTATCTCCACTACCCCTCAAATCATTATCTCCACCTCACATCACTATCTCCAACACCTCCCTCCCCACCACTTCCCTCTAACCTCAGGCTATAAGCAATTAGATTAACTGTACCAGAATTCCAGTCTGGCCTCGACCGTGTTTACAAGCAGGTTCAGTGTAAGTTTATTTCATTCAAGATCAGCGTCTCCTGTCACTAACGGGGCCACACCTCTGCCCCTCTCGAGGTCACACCTCTGCTACTAACGGCGCCACCACACCTCTGCGACTTGCAGGGCCACAACTCTGTCACTGGCGAGGCCACAACTCCGTCACTAGCGAGGCCAAACCTTTGCCCCTTTCGAGGTCACACCTCTGCCCCTCCCGAGGCCACACCTCTGCCACTAACGTGGGCCACACCTCTGCCACTAACGGAGCCACACCTCTGCCACTAACAGGGGCCGCACCTCTGCCACTAAAGGGGCCACAAATTTGCCAATAACGGGCCACACCTCTCGGACATGCAACCCGTTATTCCTCTACCACCTTCGCTGTCAACGTGTCGTGTTTACGCTTCATGATGATGGTTGCTCTTTCACGGTACAATTATTAGCGTCGGGTGATTGTATTGAGGAGGTCGCCTGCTGCACGACAGGAGGCTGGATCATCCCTGACTCACAACACGAAGGAGTGTGAGTGTAATTCCCTGGGCGTCGCAGGTCCTTCGCTCCTTGGTTGGCTGGCTTGGCGCAAAGTTTACTCCTGTAGTAGCTGACCTCACTCACCCCCGTTAGACAATTAATTACAGCTAATGAGGCAGCTCTAGTCACGGAGGCCAAACAATTACGTGAGCCGTGTTCGGCGTCTTAATGTCTTCATATGTCGGTTTCACTACACACAGTCAGCCTGCAGACTGACTTTCTATAGATGACCACGACTGGCTCCGTCACAGTATGAATAATATCTTTTATCCTATTCGTTATTAGTTTCATTATCATGAGGTGTGTTGTTATTTAATTAAATAAGATTTCTCATAAGTTTTCCTTTGACGAATGAATCTTAAGTATGGTTAGGTATGGCAAGGCCCGGTGGTCTGGTGTAATTCACCACAGTTCTGGAGGACTAGGCTTATTGGCCCGGGCAATACTATCCAGAATGACAATGAAAGTGATACTCGTCATGTTGAATAAGAATCAGGGGGTCTCCTTCTTTTTTTCCCCCCCCAAGTTGCATCAGGACCTGTCTTGCAGGTACCAGAGTGACTTCAACGCCTTGTACGGAGTGATCCTTTGCTTGAGGTGGCTCTGATCAATGCTCTCATAAAATAATCCTCTTATGGAAACTTGTTCACGTCACATTTTGGTGTAATGAGGGGGGAGAGTGTATTAACAGGTGTGTTATGTGACATGTAAGAACACTTTACAAATGTCTTCATGGCAATAATCATAAGCGCATCTCGTCTTTCTTGTCAGTGTTTACTTAAGGGTAACTAGCCTTCAGGCTCGGGCACTCACCGTGGGCAGCTCGGGGAAGGCCATAAAGGAGCTGGTGAGTCCCGGGTTCTCCTCCTGCGTGAGGGTGAAGGGGCACGAGAGGTTCCCCGGGTCGCAGCCAGGGTCGGCCACGATGGGGACGTTGGCGCAGGCGTTGGGCTTCCAGGAGGCATCCGGGGCGCGGTAGTGGGATGGGTGGACCGGGTTCCCGACCTCACCCGCCTCCTCGAACACGCCATACCGGTACTGGAGCCACTCTTGAGCCAACAGCCGACCTGTAGGTGCCAAGGCAATAGATCATCATAACAAGGGGACAAATCATTAAGGATAATAACTACAGGTACTAAAAGAGGTGGTTCGCCAGTCCTCTCGCATCAACAGTCTACCTACTACCTTTTAGCTACAGTCAATAAACAGATAAATGGTAATGGGTGCACAAGGAATAAATGAACACAAAAGAGCAACTCAAAACTAACTCGGTGCGACAGATGTACATTACGAAGGAGCTCATCTTCTTGGTTCCTAGCGTCACAGCCGTAACACTAGGGTGAACCCAGGCAACTAATTCCAGCGGTCGCCAGCGCTAATATATATATATATATATATATATATATATATATATATATATATAAAGAGAGCGCGGTGGGGCACCACAACCTCCTGAACTCATGGCTAATTTCAGTCATCCCTGACATGTGGAAGGAGTACTTATACAAAGCCAACTTTCTCCCGTGTGAGGGGAGGGTAAGGCTCGCTCGTACACACCTAACTTCCTCACTCGATTGAGGTCAGCCTCTCACAGGAACACATCCAGCGTCATCTCCCGACCGACCTACCATCAGCGGTGGACAGGAGTATGTGATGTGACAGGATACAATGACGAGCGGACCGTGGCGGACCACTAATAACACCATACTGGAAGGTTCTGTTTGGCCCGTATGGCCGCTGGGGAGCGCCTGGCCCGCCCTCACCCCTGTATGTGTCACAGGGAGGCTGAAATCCAACGTGGAGGGAGGACTCCTGACACTCGCTGCCCCCCGGCGACGAGCGGTGGGCGAGAACCTCCCAGATTGGTTTGGGGAAGCTGGCCACTCTGGCGTTATATTACTTGTACCGTACGTTAGGGGCTTTACTACTGCTATAGTTAAGTCTCGGGTCGAACTGCTTTGTTGCTTCTTTGGGCAACGGAGTTGAATGGGGCTTCGGCCCGTTGGTTTAAGTGTGTATCACAATCATGCTGATCAGTTACGAGTCATCATCGGTTTTGCATCGTCCAGAGAACACAGCATATACACGGTGACCCATTAGAAGACTCGATTTCGGTCTAGTGCTAAGATTTTTAACCCTGTTCCTCGTACCATCTGCAAAAGCAAGATATGAAACTGCAGTATGCACCTGCATCCAAATCAGATATGAGTGAGAAACAGTAGAGGAGAAACAGCGCTGGGTCAGGTATACTATGATCGAATGGCACATTGTGTCGACCCGTTCCCGAAAGGATGCGAACTGCAAGCCTTAATCCAGGTGGAAAGTTGTGTAGTTTTCTCAATTTCGTCGTCCGGTAACAGGTAGGTAGCGACTGCTCTTGGTCGCACTTCAGGTACAGCTCAGAATACACAAAACTCCAGATTTTACAAATATATCACACACGAGGTAGAAATACGATGGCTGGAGTTGACCACTTACAACGCCTGGCTCCCAGAATGTCCCTAATATCTACTAATAATCAATTAATGCCCCTTAACAACCGGGCATGCGCCACCTGGGGACACTGGCCACGAAGATTGGTGGGCGTGGACGAGGCGGCCCGCGGCCCACCCTGGGGCCGCACACCAACGGTAATAACGGTGGAGATCTCGTTACCCTCTTGGTCCTCTCCCCCCACACACGTCCGTCAGTCTTCTCCTCTCCACCCGTGTCTGTAGGTCTTCTACCCTATACGTATAACCGGAGGTCCTCTAGGAACCCTTGCATGTGTCAGTAGGTTATGTCATCACCTCTTCACATATCTCTGGGCTTAGATGGGAGTAGTAAGGTCCCGTGGCGAAGGGAGGGCACTGCCACTCCACTAGCCTCTCGCGGCCGTGTCAGACGGCCAGGGGGGCTGCAGGAGAACACCAAAGCCGGCTCCTAATGGCCACGTACGTGAGGCCATAGGGCCGCGGGAGGGCACCGCCATTAAGCCCCTCGTAGCCGTGTACGGGGAGGGGCGCCAGAGGGCTGAGCGAGGGCACCACTAACGGCCCCTCGCGGCCGTGTCCGTGGGAGGAGAGGTCCACGGGAGGGCAGCGCTAACAGCCTTCGCTGAAGAGCGGGCTCACCTGGGGCCTGATGGCCGCGCCTCACGCACGGTATAATGCCGCTAATTAATATCTGGCGTCCGACTTCGCAAAATATTCTACATTACGTATACACAGATGGTTTCTCTGGGCCCCTCTCATAGTCGGGTCTTCCCTCCTCTTATGTACAGGTAGTCAGGAGGGAGTAAATGCCTCTCATTCCGCAACTTCGGTATATCATAGGTCATCAACTACTTCGAAATGGCAGCTACGTATGTTAAGTCAGGGTCCGAACACTGCTAAACTTTATCTGGCAAGTTCTACTACTTAAGGCAGGAAGGAGGCTGGTAATCTCGTAGTTTAACGAAGGATTGAGACCATATGGCTCTGAAGTGTCACTGTTAGATGTCAGATGGAGTGTGGTGACGTCTGGGGAAAATCTTAGACGAAGACTTTAAGACCAGCTGGAAGTCGTGAGGAGGGAGTGAGATGCGTGAACCACCACCACCAGGAAGGGGTTAAGCAGGGCTGCAGAAGTCTCGCGGGTCACGCGTCCTTTTAGCTTGGGAGGCTCGGCAGCCCCGTCATTAATGCTCCCTTTGATCACGGTCTGTTTGGCGGGGGGATCAGGGGCGCAACCCGCCGCCGCCGGCCTCATTCACTCTGCAGCAGGATAATGAAACACATAGTTCTGACGCGGAAGACGAGGCGAACCTCGCTCCCTCCCGATCGACCCTCCCTCCCTCCCGCCTCTCTCTCTCTCTTCTCTCTCTGAGGATCACTCGCCACAGAAAACGAGTCACAGAGGAAGAAGAAAAATCATGGAAGGGAATCGACAAAACCAAATATTTATCGTCGCCCAGAACGTCCACTGAATCAGGCATAATTGAGGCCAGTTTCCGCCATGAAGACGGCTGAATAACGCCCTCTAAGTGGCGCTATCCAGCCGACACGGCGCTATAAAAATCGCGGCAGGAAGGACTATCCCATTGTACGGCTGATTACAAAATATGGCGTTGCCCCGCGAGCCATGGCCCGAACGGCTGGTGCCCCGAGCACATACACACACGACTCTGGCCTATAAGGATACGCTCAATAAAGGTGGAACAGGCGGCCTCAGGTGGTCCGCTAATGGTCCCCAGCCTTGGGTTTTCTGTGACCTGAAAACGGGCGGGTGATCTCTACGTGAGGCCTGTCCCCGATGGTCTCTCGGGGCCATCAGGAGGCAAAGATGTATGTCTCCGCCGTCTCTGAGCCCCCTTCAGGAGCTTACCTGCCCACCACCAGGTGGTTCCTGCCCGTGATGAGTTCTCATGGCCACAAACAGTTGGCTCACTGGAGTCACAGGTCCAGCCATTGTTTTACACATAAATCAATGTTGCTTATGTGAGGTAATTTTGTTTTTGGGTGATTTTCTAGATCGGTTCCACAGAACAAAAGGCATAAGCAACTCTGATGTAAATCTTTTAACACAGAGCGTATTTACGATTTGTTAAATTACATGATTCTGTAAAGTCTTATTTGTTTACATTTTTCCCAGTTATGTATGGTTGGACTAGAGAACCTGCTCTGTGTGTGTGTGTGTGTGTGTGTGTGTGTGTGTGTGTGTGTGTGTGTGTGTGTGGACCAGACGAAGACCCGTCTATTCAGTGGCACTTGACTTCTCTTCATCAAAGGACAATGGAAATCATAAGGCCAGGCATGATCTTGCTCCAACCAGGGGAGGGGAAGTCCGCTATCTATCTCTTGTGATGTGTGCGGAGGCCACAGCGTGTGCTCAGCCGGACACTCTCGCCCCAACGAGAAGCAGCACACAGGGGGTTTGCATCATACACCCGCTGATATAGAGTGAAGGCGAGAGCGTACCTCAGCGCCCGTTAAAGGCTCAGACCCTGATAAATGAGAGGGGCCCACCACAACGAATGCTTATCTTCCAAGCCTTGCCTTCCCCTCCATATCATTCCTCTTTATATATGCAAAGCAGCCACAATCTGGCCACCAAGATGGTTGGGGGATGGATGCCGGCAGATAAGGAGTGTGTGGGGGTATTTGGGGCGCAATTTTTGTGGCCTGCGAGAAGTCTCGTGCCTCTCTTGTGTAAGGGGATACGGGTCACATACACACCCGTGTGGTCCATCCCATCCGACAAGGGCTCTGCGTCATCTGGGTCCGCTCTTTCGGCCTTGTTCGTCTATTGCGTCTTGAACTAATCCGAGAGGGTAATATGGCCATTACGGTGTAAAGACATGCTTCGGGTACCCATTGGACGAGGGTTCTCCTCCCGTGGCACAGTGCAGAGGATAAAATACGGCTTTACTAAGATGGAAATCTACTATTGTCTTCAGGTACGGGAGGTAGGCCTAAGGGAACTATGTACTTCATCTAAATCAACAGCGTAACCCCGCCATCTGTCATATCCCAAACATAACCGATCTATGAGAATTTTAAGGTCTATGGATTTAATGAACTTGTTTGTATACAGCTTGATCATACGCTCAACCAACGCCTGGCAGCCAAGGGCCGAGTGAAGCTGTCAACGTGTAATCCTCCCAGCGACTCCTGAGCCCAGCGTTTAATACAGTAACTCCGGCAGTTGGGCAGGAGTCCAGGCCGAGTCTCTGGACAACCTCACATATTTTCTGGGAACCAAATAAAGAAAAAAAAAAAGATGGAAGAATCCGTAATGGGCCATTTGATAAATAAGAAATAAAATGCAAAGGAGATAAATATGCAATACGTTGCTGAGAACAACGGCAACCTGAGTATACTTTACGACGATTTACTTTACGTATACCTTACGAGAGTTTACCTCACGACCGCTGGTGTGTGTGTGTGTGTGTGTGTGTGTGTGTGTGTGTTCAGCATTCGATTCACTTAAATCGGTACTTGGCATCCTTCGGCGAGAGT
Organism: Panulirus argus; assembly: GCA_038088735.1. NCBI lineage: Eukaryota > Metazoa > Arthropoda > Malacostraca > Decapoda > Palinuridae > Panulirus > Panulirus argus. The sequence goes on along the minus strand of JAYMFT010079083.1, from coordinate 4,972 downwards.
GATCAGCTCTAAACGTACTCGGGACCATCGTGGTGGTGGTCGGGGCCGGTGATTTAATGGGATTACTTGCTGGGATTCCCGAGATTTATGCAGGAAGGGCGTGGAGGAGGCCCAGGTCCGTGCCGGGTGGGGGAGTGGCTGCCGTCAGACCCATCGCTATATTCGGCAGAGCGTACCACAGGTATTGCGTCGCGGTGCCTGGTTACTGATGGGCTCCGCTGCTCCCGGTCCTCAACCCCGAATCCACCCCTCATCCGAGCCTCCCCCCACGCCCACACCTGCTGACCACAGACGCCTACAACTACCAACCACTGACGCTAACACCTGCTGGCTACTGACGCCTACACATACAGGGCGAACATGACACAAGGTGCGGGACTTACCGTTGACTAGCGTGTTGTTGTGGAGAAGCAGCTCATGTCCGAGGGAGATGTAGTCGCCGCTCTGGCCACAGCCTCGAGTGTGGAGCGTCCAGGGGCGCGGCCCGTGGTGGGGGTGCCTCTCCTGCGTCACTCGCAGGTCTGCGTTGTCCCACTTCTCGCCGGTAGCGTTGTACAGCGTGGAGAGAAGCGGACACGCCGCTGGGCCCCAGGAAGGAGGCACCAACACCGTCACGCTGCGGAAGTTGGCTCGGCCGCGCGTAGCGCCGAACACCACACTAGAGGCCGCACGCAACACCTCCTGAAACACAACAACAACACCTTTACCATGACGCTCGCAACACATGGGCATTATCAGTACAGAGGAACACTTCCCGGACCTTACCTGAAGGAGGTCTGCAGCGACCACTTTAACCCGGAGGAGGGGGTCCCAGTGTCCCCCGGGATCAAACACACCCCAGGGAATCTCACTCCCTCGGGACCTAATATACCGGGGGTCCCCCAGAGATTAAGCACCCCTGGGGACCCTAATTCCTCGGGGGCCTAACCTCTTTAGGAATACACGCCCCTGGGGATCCCACCACAGAATACGGGGCTTTCCTGAGTGCCTGTGTATCCACCACTATTAAGTTTTTTGTAACTTTATGTCAAGTTAATAAGTGTAAGGATCTTGTGTCCTACTACAGTCAGCGTTAGCTATGCTAAGGGTAGCCTTAGCCTAACAGGCCTTGCTCGGTTATCATCCAATGTCACCTGTCACCTTCCTCTGTCAATGTATTATAGCCAATGTCCTCCACCTTCCGCTAACTAAGTTTACTTCACTCATACCATAAGAGAAATGCTTTGGCTATGTTTAATTGGGTAAATAAAACTTAAACATGAACGCCTTCATTCTAGGCTAATGTTTACATTTGCTAATAATCTTCATACAGGGGAAAGAATTGATTGAATCGATGTGGTATACGGATGACGACGTGATGTCACTAGTCTGAACTAAGGCATCTGCAGTGACCAACGTGAACTGGAGAATAGTCTGCAGGGTTTGCCTGAGGATGGTTGCCTTCAGTTTCAGTACGTTATACGTGACAGCCAGAGAGCGGGTTTGCGCAAATGCGTTATATACGCAGACGACACAGACCCACGGTCCATGAGAGGTGGTCTGGCCTTAAGATCATTGTTCATCTGTTCCTAGGGCTACCTAGGTGGCGAATACCTGGTGAGGTCTTCACTACCCTCTTATCTTCACTACATTCTTAATCTTCGCAATTTCCTTATGTTCACTAAGCAACGTTCAAGGTCGACCTTCTTCACCACATTTTCATCTTCACTATGCTAGGTTCAAGGCCATCTTCAGCCATTGGCATTGACTGTATATATTTTGTGTTGACCATACTCCTCCACAACACTCTCATCATCGCTGATACGGCCATCATCACTACACCCTCGATAACTATGACTTTTGACCTAATCATTACAGGTGAGGTCAAAGGTGAAAGACAGTGTGTGTGTGTGTATATATATATATATATATATATATATATATATATATATATATATATATATGTTTAAGAGATGGGTGGCAACTTGCGTATAATTCTCCCCCATAAATCACAAATAGCAATCACACACACACACACACACACACACACACAGAGGCCAGCATGGGCCAGTGGTATGACAGAATAAAATAATTTACTGGCTGTAACAAGAGAAGGCTCTCCTCTACTATTCCTTGTGTACACCAACTTAGCAATGAGGAGGCGGCACACCAAATTAACAACCACTTTGCCAATATTTGCCAACGGCTACCACAACAAGACATCAGCCTCCTCCCAGCGTACCTACCAACCTCATCTTCCTCTAAACCACAGGAGAGGAATACCAAGTAGCTATGCGCCTTCAAAGCCTTAGAACCAAACACTCAACCACACCCACAGATCTTCCAGTGAAGCTATACAAGGAATTCTCCCATGAATTAGCTTCATCGCTAACCGCCATGATTAATGCTTCACTCCATCAATCTATATCTCCTACAGCTTGGAGGACAGCATATGTCACTACACTAACCAAATCCACCAATCCAGAATCTCTTAATAGCTTACGCTCTGTCGCAACCACGCCAATCACCAGTCTACTTTGTGTCTGACTGGGCCTATGCTGACACTGCTGATTCAGTGGACCCTTAGTTGTTTGGAGACGAAGTCTTTCTCCGCCACTCACTGGCTCGTCAGCCTCCTAGAACTTCATTTTACAGCAACCTGGAGAAGCGCAAGACCTCGTTGGCGCTCACCTTCGTAGACTTCGCTTAGGCTTTCGACTTGGTAAACCATAAACACTTTCATAAAGACGACTTCCTGACCGGGCGACACCAAACCGTCCACTTTCGGGGAGCCACATCGACTTCAATACCCCTAACGTGCAGTGTCCCACAGGGCACCATGATGGGGCCGCTCTGCTTCCTCATCTTTCTCAGTGACGCCCTGAGGGACAAAAACCCCCGCTGGAAGTACGTAGACGACTCCATCTTTGGAAGCACTAACAACAACTCTCCTGACTTCAGCGCCCTTCAGCACATCTTCAGCAACCTTCAGGAGTGCGCTATGGCCAACGACGTCACCATCAACCACACCAAGACTGTGATGATGCACATCAACCTCGGCGCAGACGACATCCTGCCCCCTTTTCATCACACTTCGCCCTGGCATCATCCGGGTGGTCACAGACTTCAAAACTTCCAACTCTAGCCGACGGTTTAAACTGGAGGAGTCATGTCAGCACTTTCATCAAATCTTCCTCATACCGTGTGTACCTTCTCCGCCGACTGAAATCACTAGGCGTCCCATCATTTGAGCTCAGGAATGTCTTTACCATCTCCATACTACCTAAGCTCACTTACGCATCCCCAGCCTGATGCTCCTCACTAACAGTTATAACAGAGGAACCACTAGAAAGAGCACGGAAAAGGGTGTGCAAAATCATCCTAGGCCCTTCTTAAACCACCTACCAAGAGGAAATACCCAGGCAACCTTGATCTGAAGCTCTCTTATGACTAGTTAACTAATAACCATCATGCCCTCCCAGTTCTGCAATATCTATGAAAACCTAAACTGTGTATTTTCAGCTAAATGGTTGCCTAAATCCAATAAATCGTCATTTACTCATGTCATTTACACACACACACACAAACACCATTATCAATATATACAAGCGGATTACACAGCCACCTACACACAGACACTACTTGCTCAGAGAGGGAAGCAAGACGGGAGGCGCCGGGCGTGGGGCGGGAGGGCGAGACGCGGGTCACCACAGGAGCTGCCACCATCCCCCAGGAAGGCCATGAATGAATGATGCAAGGCGGAGTGGCGCCCGACGCTGACCCCTGCGTCGCTGGGAGACCCCACTCCGCCCGTTATGGCTCTTGCATCCGCCATGCTTGCCCACACACGCCAGTGGTTGGATAATTCCTGCCTGAGTGTCTGCTGATTCCTGGCTGTCTTCTCACAGGACCTTTCTGTGTCACTTGTGGAATATGGCTGTCTAATAACAGCCTCCCGTGAGCCAGCCGGTAAGGGCCCAGCTGCTGCTGCTGCATCACCTTGTGCAGGAGATGAAGCTTAGCGGGTGACGACCAGGGGGTCTGGCTGGGGTGAGGCTCTCAGTAAGACGTCAGTCAAGGCCCAACTCCCGCGCCCGCCTCACCTCACTCCCTCCCTCCCTCCCTCACTCTCCCGATTACGTTCATTGGTCCTCTCACTCATAAGGCCAAAAAAGCCTTCCTCATCATTCCCCACGACAAATGATAATCAATTACCGGCGCAAAAGTAAATACGCTTATCACTGTGAGGTCATGCTGGGGTTGGCAGAGGATGCAGGCGGGTGTGGGGGCCCTCCTCCTCCACTCGACACCTCGGTATACAACGTCCTCAGGAAATAACTCCTCTCCACCTACATAACTCTCTACCTACATAACTGTCTATCTCCATAACTGTCTACCTACAAAAGGATCTATCTCCATATTTTCCTACCTACATAAATGTTTCCCTATATAAATCTCTACCTACACAACTTTCTACCTACTCTACCCATACAACTCTCTTCCTACATAACTCTCTACCTACATAACTCTTTACCCACACAACTCTGAGAAAAAAAAAAAAAAGACGGACACATACGACATGTGACGGTATAAAGAGTAATATATACCAATGCAATAAGGATCAGTATCCAACAGCGCAGCAGGAGGAGGAGGAGGCCCAAGGAGGATGATGCCCCACCGCCCCCGTGGAGGAGGATGCCCCCCGTCCCCCCTGGAGGAGGATGCCATGCCCCCCCCCCCTGGGGGCTCTGCCAGCATGACGCCATATAACCGGAGCCTCGTTAGCAGTGACACGAGAATACCCATCCCCCCCAATACCTGATTTAAAAAAGTTAATTGATTCTGGAAGGCAGCCTTCCATCACGGGCCGCGGAGATGAGGCCCCTGGGACGCTCGCTGGTCGTGCGGAACGGTGAGGAGAGAGATAGAGAGAGAGAGAGAGAGAGAGAGAGAGAGAGAGAGAGAGAGAGAGAGAGAGAGAGAGAGAGAGAGA
>JAYMFT010079082.1:0-28700 GCA_038088735.1 Panulirus argus | reverse complement strand
AGATATATATATATATATATATATATATATATATATATATATATATATATATATATGCTAACCTATGGTACTAAGGCAGCATATGAACCATACAGAAGACATATCAATGCTGTTCTATGGCAGAGAAGCAGCTATGAACACTAAATGAGAAATATCTCTGGATTCTTAAAGCAAGAAGGTAGCTGTATACTTAACACATGATAGAAAAAACATGTATGGTGCACCATTATGTGTGAGCATGTATATGTATTATATAAAAACAAATATAAACCTTTAAACAAACTATCAAAACCTTTAACATATCACTCAACCAACACATAATTCATTTCACATAAAATCCTTTAAATAAACTCTAATACTTTTCATTACGTACGTATATCTCGCCATAAACTGTTGGCATTCGCTCATTACATATCCACAGCGATCAAAATGACGAATGTTTGTTGCGTCCGAAAAATGTCATTATCAACGCACACATAATCTCCTCCTGACGTGGCTGACAGATGTATGGCGTTGTATGATATACAACACCTAGGGACGTATATATACAACAGCCAGGGGGGACCCTTTATCTTGTCGAACGCAGTCCAGCCATATCGATGGGCTGGGAGTCTATAACGCAGGTGGCTTGCATTTTATGCAAATCACAACGGCAACATATCAACTTTCCGAGTAATTAGCAGCGGTCAGTATCTTCATCAGTGGATATATTCCAATGCAATCAGTAAAAAAAAAAAAAAAATCGTGAGAGAACATAATTCTATCATACAATTTCTACGCATAAGAGTAGAAACAAGTTCGAATGAGGGTGAACCTCACTCAAAACCCGAAACTGCTTTTAAAAATGTCGAAGGAAAGAGGCAAGAGAGCAAATGAACACAGTAAAGACACAGCTTGAAACGGAACATTTAAAGGGTGAGGACTCTGGCTATACGTACAAACTGTCAGCGATAAAGGAGGCGAAGCTGAACGTTCACAAACTAGCGTACTGCTCTCACTATATCACGTCTATAATACAACTCTCGCAGGTCCTCCCTAATGGAGAGAACGAAGTAAACAAACATCACATGGAAGTACGACATCATCCTGGGCGTCAAGGTGAGGCCGGCCGGGATGTGTTACAGTGAATAACAATTTCCTGGACGTCATGGCGAGCCGGTTTGGCAAGTCGCAGCGACAGTGGGTCGAAGTTCTCTCTCTCTCTCTCTCTCCTCACACGTAACAACCCTCTTGTAGGCAATGCACGGCTTTCACGCGACGTGACGCTTGGAAACAAATTTAATCCACTGAGTACGACTGTGCGACCCTTAAGCACGACTGTACGACCCCTGAGTAAGACGTTACGACCCTTGAGCACGACGGTACCATCACCTGGTTTTAGACCTCATCCTTCGGAGTCATGTTTAACCTGACTTAATGTGAGATCAAAAGGACCAGTTCTCACGGTACCCAAAGGTCGTACCGTGGTGCCCGAGGGTCGTACCGTCGTGCTCAAGAGGGGTAGTACCGTCAAGAGGTGAAAAAAGCAAGACACAGTTGCGCCTGACAGTCTGCCTCCACAACTGACCATCAGACACGAATATTCTGGTCCAAAATGGGTCCCATCCACTAACCCACCCCATAACCTCATGACCCCTTGGCCTCATGACCCCATAACCCAACTGGTCAGCAGCACTTTACCCATAAAAAAGTGTCGACCGAGTCCCTCATGAGTGAGGAGTGAGGGTAGTGTGAGGTCAGGCTGTCATGGTGAACTTTTTACCATCGATTAGCGTGAGTGTGGACCAGACCGTGTCCGTCAAGCCGGCTTGTGGGGGGCCCTCCATCTGCCAACCCACTACCACACCTCACCACCCTAAGTTATCTTCACTATCAACTTCTGCCATCTACACAAACCTCTGTCATCACTATCATCGTCCGCGTCACCTCCATCATCACTATCGTTTAATCATGATCACATCATCATCGGTATTACTAACCTCACCTACCACCACCATCACTACCACAATTACAATCATCACTACCACCAACTTCACCAGCGCTACCACAATCACCATCATCACTACCGCCAACTTCACCAAGCGCTACCACAATCACTACCATCATTATCACCATCTTCAACACTACAACCACAATCACAACCACCATTTGGTACCACCATCTTCAACACCACTACCACAATCACCATCATTAAATTCACTAGCTTCACCATAACTACCACCACAGCTTTCGCCATCATCCACCTGTCACCATAATCTCCGATGTCACCATTACCACCACCATCTACCAGTCTGCAACTGAGGACACCATACCAAAGACCTGTTGGCCCAGGCGATTTGTCCCCCTAAGCTCCACGGTACGACCCTCGAGCACGACGGTACGACCCTTGAGCACGACGGTACGACCCTCGATAACGACGGTACGACCCTCGAGCACGAGGGTACGACCATAGAGCACGAAGGTACGACCATGTAAACACGATGGCACGACCCTTGGCTATAAATGGTGGGACCTTCTCAGCAAACAACCTTAGGAGTCAGTTTACAGGCCACGCATCGTGATAATCCGTATATCAATACTAGAAAAGAATAAAAAAAGAAGTCTTTATACGTCATAACCAGACATGGAGCAAAACACACACGAATAACAAAGCAATTATGAAAACACGACGTCAGGTTTCACAGCTCCAAAAATATAAACTGATAAACAAAACGACGCAAAATACTCACGCTTCACAACGCCCTCGTCACGCCAATTTGGAAACTACGCAGCGATGAATGGGAACCAGAACAAACACGGGCAACAAAACTAATTCCGCCACTCAAAAAATAATTAACTTTACGAAGCAAGACTCGTTATAAAAACATTTTTTTTTTTACAGAAGAAAAGCACAGACTCTGATAAGTCTAAGAGAGGTTTTCAAGATAGCAATTATTTTCGAAAAAACGATGACTTCTCGTTAGATAGAGACGTAACTGAAAAGATATGTAGCGGTGGGTTGGGAGGAGCCTTCCGCTTTACTATCCTGCCTCCATTTATAGTGATGGCTTGGGAGGAAGGAGCCTTCTGCTTTACTATCCTGCCTCCATTTATAGTGGTGGATGGGCAGGAAGGAGCTTTCTGCTTTACCATCCTGTCCCTATCCACAGATACTATAGAAATACACTGACACTACAACAATCCACCAGTTGATAATCTCGACGCCGTCCGTCAGGTCTTCTGTTACCTGGCTCGCCCCAACCAAACACCCTCACCCCACCCCACCCCCCTAGCCAACAACTATCACCAACACCACCATTACCACCATCATCACCACCACCATTACCATAATCACCACCACCATTATCGGCCAACAAATGTTATGACGAAGAACTAACCTAATCACGAGCTGGCTAATGAAGACGAAGCCTAGGGCCTGGTGACAAGCCTCGCTCGCCTACCCTGACACATGAGCACCCACGGGACTCACCCCCTGCCCTGCCTTGCCTGCCTCCCCCCCCCCTCCACCTTCCCTCGCCAGCTGTCCCCCTAGGCGACGACCCCGAAGCTTCTAGAACGTTTTCCTAGACTCTCGCTCCTTCCGAGACCATAGAAGCTTCTAGAGCCTTAACCAACGTACAGAAATACCCCTTAAAAACAGAGAAATTATATTCTAAAGCTTTTAGTTCCTTATGGACCCCGTGAAATTCCAGAATAATCCGGAAATTTGGTTTTCCAATAACCAAGAAACTTCCAGAAAGTTCTGGAAGCTAATTTTTTTTTTCTTTCGCTACCTCGACATCTTGAAATCTCTCGAGGCTTCCCCTGTTCCCTTGAAAGTCTGAATTATGTTTGTAATATTCCAGCAGACCTTTTGCAGGCAAACTAGCACACTCAACTCTAAATAATTAACTCCGACAGAACTGTGGAACCTCATTATATAAATAATTTCACGCGCGCGCGCCGGGGGAGGAAAAATAATAATAATCCTGTACAAAAAATTAAGCCATATGAACTAAAAATATGCCACAGGACAATGCCATTACCCGTGTTAACATCTACGGGAAAGTCCCTGGGAATAACGCCAGTTAAGACATGGGGATAATCCAAAAGGATTAGAAATAAGAACATTCTACTATGTCCTCCAGTCATCCGGTTTGGGCGTTGCTATATCTCGGAAACATGCCTTGGTGTTTGTCTTAGTTAATGGTAAATGGTGTATTGTTAGTGGGCTTTTGAACCCCTTGAGTATGAAGATGCGATCCATTAGCAAGGACATACGACTCATTAGCAGGAAGATACGACCCCAACAGCACGGAGATACGACTCATTAACATGGAGATACGACCCATTAGCAAGGAATAAAGACCTATTAGCATGGAAATACGATTCATTACCATGGAGATACGACTCGTTAGTACGACGATACGACTCATTAGTAAGAAGATACGACTCTTGGCACGAAAGTGCGACCCATTAGCACGGAGATACGACCCTCGGGTGTGATGGCATGGCGTTTTTAATGTAACATTAAACTTCGGGTCAAAGACCACCACCCTAATACCCCTCAAAGGCCTCACATTTCTTAACAATCATCTCCAGAAAGAACACAGGAACAGAGGTACAAACTGGCAAGCGATATCAGCAAACTAGATAAAACAAGAATCCTTAAAAATGCAAAAGGATTTATTTTACAAAAATACGAAAGGAGCAAATAATGTGCAGCGGACACAGTACAAATATCAATGAATGGAAATCCGGCCCTTCCTATAGTAAGGCATCTGTTTTAAACCAAAAACCTTTTGTTCAGTGTATACACAAGACGTCACAAACGTCCCTGAACTGCACACAGCTTCATCCTTAAACACGGAGGCAGATCAGTCGACATTACAACAAATTACGACGAACGTTATCATGCATTACACTGAGGTCGACCGGAATACGTCAGGCAGAGAGCCGATGGCGCGCCACCTCTCTTGGTATGCAGAGAAGCAAGTCATGTGACAGCAGCCTTAGTAACCCGCCTGTGTGGGGCAATTCAATCGCTATTGATCAGAGGGAGAAGGCGACCAAAGACTGGTAAAGCTGGCAAATGTCACTCGGTAATTTGAGAAAGACGATGAAGAAAAATGGGCGGAAAAATCAGTGCCAGTGTAAAGAGATGAAGGAACTAGCAATGCATACTTTAACGCAGCTTTCGTAATAAAAAAGACCCGGCCCAATCAATTTACCGGAATCTGTCGATGAAATATCTAACGACTGGGATGCGAGATCAGCATTTGACATTATCTATCCGGACTTCCAAAGCCCTTTTGGTCGAGTTCCGCGCGACGGATTTGATGCAAAATAACTGAAATACAAAATATGTGAAGTAGATATATCATGTTATTGATAATGAACCCTGTAATAGGATAAAAGAGACTGGGTTAGGAAGCAGAAAGCGAACAGGCTTTCTTTCAAATCTACTTCTCTTTAGGGCGTATATATAAACGGCATAGACTCCATATATATATATATATATATATATATATATATATATATATATATATATATATATATATACCTCGTTAATAAGACCACTTCTTGAATAAGCGATTTACCCCTGGTCTCCATCGACGACCAAGAACGAGACGAGACTATCACGAGACCAGACAACAGGAAAAAAAAAGTATTTTTTTATTGGCACTTATACAACTTAGTAGAGCACAAATCCACAATGACCAAACCCGGATTTATCATCGGATAGCTGTAAAGTAACCTTGATATACCACACTTATAAATGTCCTTTATTGAGGCGTACAACTTTACTGGAGGCATTTTCTTTCCAGGAAAATCCTGAGCCAAATAAATTTCCGAAACATAAATTATACCTTTTTTTTTTTGTGTGGATGTGGTTCATATCGGAACAATTGCGCCTCCCGACGCTGATAAAGGAACCCACCTTCCCTCCTCCCTCCTATATTTCACACACATGTGAAGTGGTATGGAGTATTTATAGAGGCCATTTATATGATAAAGATCTATAAAAGAAAATTTCATGGTAAAATGATACAGTATCATCGTATTACACTTTTCATAATGACGGTGGATTCAAGACATGCAATGCTGTGTTTGCTGTACTTTACTGTAGTATGAAGAATACAGGGGTGTCAAGCCTACTTAATAAAAGTGTTCCTATGAAAATACAATTGTAAGTTGATATTATGGGTCAGGTCTAAATTGCCAGGCCATTATACTATAGACTCATAACGTCGTAGTAGTTGAGGTGTCGTGCTGTCGTACTCAAGGGTCGTTCCGTCGTGCTCAAGGGTCGTACCTCCGTGCTCTCAAGGGTCGTACCGCCTTGCTCAAGGGTCGTACCGTCGTGCTCAGGGCAGGTCAAGCTTCTGTTTAACGTCAGTTATTTTCTACGTGTCTAACAAAAAGTAAATCTCACTTTTCAATTTCAAAAGCATAAGTAATAAGTCCAGATATTTATAAATTCGACAAATTTGTCAAAGTTAATAAAAATCCTTGTACTGATTTGCATGGACTGTAAACAAACATGCGACGTATCGGTACTGCATGTACCACACAGAACCATCCAAAGTACCAATTTGAAGTCAGGGGACTTCATGGACCGTATACAATAGATCCATCCGAGGTACGGGTACCACATGTACCATACAGAACCATCCGACGTATAAGTACCATAGGTATCATACAGAACCATCCGACGTATAAGTACCATATGTACCATATAGAACCATCCGACGTATAAGTACCATATGTACCATACAGAACCATCCCACACAGGGGTACTTCATGCACCATACAGAACCATCCGAAAGTAACCTTAAATTAATATGAATTCCATTAAAACCATGATCTACGTAAAAACTTTATTTAATTGAGACTTGAACATGAAAAAGTTAATTAACACAATAATTAAAAGAATGGAAAATCTACATTAAAATCAGTGCATCAACCTGAAACTGGCTGATGTAAGCTACCGTATCCAACCCTCGTCAACCTGAAACTGACTGATGTAAACTCGTTTATCTACAGATGGTGGATGTGAAACTCAGTTTTAAAACTGACAGGTGTACATATCACCCACTGGAGACTAGGGCCTCCTCTAGAGCCGATCGGGGAAACGTGGGTGAGCCTAGCGTACAGGGCCTAGGGTAAGCTTGACGTTTGAAGTCCAGGCTAAGCTTGACGTGTGGAGTCCTGGGTAAGCTTGACGTATGAAGCCCCGGGTAAGCTTGAAGTTCGGGCCCCAGGTTAAGCTTGACATGCAGGGCCAATGAGTAAGCTTGACGTGCTGGGCCCCCTAGGTAAGCTTGACATGCGGGGCCTTCCTGGGAAAGCTTGACGTGCGGGGTCCCTATGTATAAGCTTGATGTGCAGGGGAAGGACCCAGGATTGACGTATACTTCCGTCAAGATGCTGACCATCTCCTGAGCTGACCCTCAACAGACCCACACTCTCAAGGCGAAGGCGGCATCAAACAAACCACTAGTAATGCTGATGGTCTCTCTCTTACGTAGTAATTCCATCACCCACCTTTTCATATCACTAGTATTTGCTGAAATGCATTTCTCATGACAAAGCAATGTCGAAATCTCAGTAACAAACGGCACTGTGCGTGTATGTGTGTGTCTTCTGAAGAGCAAGCATGTATATAGCATTAAAGAAAATTCTCCGTTTTGTCTGTCCACTTCCTCTCAAAAGACACATCACCATGGCGATGCAAAAGCGTTGTAGAATGTCTCATCTATGACGAAAAACGGTGATAATTTTTCTTTTTTCTCTCGGCAGACAAAGTGGCCTTAAAAGCCCTCTGTCAAAAGACTACATCTTGAATAGCCTTCAAACGGAGCACTTCATCTTTCATGTCTTCACGCGCATTTTCAAACTGCTGGTGTTGATAATTTACAGGAGATTCAGAGGAACTACAGAGGGCCATTCGTGTGCTTGGTTCAGTCTCTTTCGTGTCCTTTCCTCACTCTGTTTCGCGTCCTTTTGCTCAATCTGTTTCGTGTCCTTTGCTCACTCTATTTCGTGTCCTTTCCTCGCCCTGTTTCGTGTCCTTTGCTCACTCTGTGTCGTGTTCTTTGTTCACTCTGTTTCGTGTCCTTTGCTCACTCTGTGTCGTGTCCTTTGTTCACTCTGTTTCGTGTCCTTTACTCACTCTTTTTCGTGTCCTTTGCTCACTCTGTTTCGTGTACTTTACTCATTCAGTCTCGTGTCATTTGCTCGCTCTTATTCGTTTCGTTTTCTCTCACTTTCGCGTCCTTTGAGCGGTCTTCTCCGTATCCCCCTCCCTCTGTATCTTTCGTGACCTCTATTCTGTGTAAATTCCTGCCCTTCTGCTCTGACGCTGTGTACGGTGTCCTAGCGGCTAGTTGGGCTCGCTATCACTGACTCAACGATGACAATGACGATACTGGATCTAAAGGGATATTCTTCAACACTCTCACTGTACCTCAATCACCAATTACTGGCCCATCTGGTAAATGACAGGAAGACAGTCTATCATGTGGAAGTCAGTAGCGGCTTTTTTGGTTTGATCATCTTGAGTTCTTAACGAGTTTGCCCCGGGTCAGTAAGACCTGGACGCACGACACGAGATTTGGTTGCTGTTTCCTATAGTTTGTGTGTGAAGAACTGTCACACGAGGATTGGCCGTAGCAAAAGTTAAAATTTCTATTTTCATCTTTCGTCTCTCCCTCTTCGAATAACATTCCCACCTTTAAGAGTCAGCTCTGTAAACACTTGAAGACCCCACAATCAATCCTACCATTCTGTTCTTCTTACTCATAATCTTATGTCCCCCATCGAGAGGGCCACGGTTCGGGCATGCAGTCGCCCGTGTCACGTCGAATACAATAACAAGAAAAAAAAATATGCAGGTGATAGAACATCCACGTAATGTGGCACCGATAACATCCTTCCTTCCTTCCGTGTCACAGGAGTGAGGTGGGGGGTAAAGGTCAAAGCCTCCTCTACAGCACCAGAAGAAAGAAACTGCAAATGGATGAGAAATATCGTGTTTCCCGAGAGACCCGACGTACCGAATCTGCTACATCAACTCTTTTTTTCACTCACTACGCTATGCCCTCAATTAGGCTCAACCTACGTTCGATACTGACAAACTACGATATCAAAATTCCTCCCTTAAGAGTGGCACACACTCACACCATCTCTCCAAGGAAGAAGCACGTATGGCATGGGTACCAAAAGCCATGCAACTGACTGATGATGAGTTTCAAGTCACATTTTTTTCATTAACCTGTTTGCCTGATATTTTCAGAGGGCACAGAGGGTGTCAGCAACCCTGCCACCAACCCACTACCCAGCTCCTGCTGGAGACTCGTGAGCCGAGAGGCAGCCCACGTGCAATTCGTCATTCAGACCGTGTCAGACTTTAATCAACTGACCCGCAACTCGCTCAGCCAATAACTGTGGAAATTCTGAACCACATCAGTGTGACAGATGAGGTTCTTCAAGATCTTTAAGCGGGATGACTTCGGGTTACCGAAAGACTGGGTCGTTCTCACTCATCATACTTCATCCTTTCAACGCTCTTAAACAGGAGAAAGCACCCGGAACAACATCAATTATTTCCGTGGGAATTAGTTACAAGAATGCTGTACACTGTTTAAAGAGCCCCTTGGGGATTTTACATGAGAGACCAGGACCAAAAATCACATGGCAAGCGGACAAAAGAAACATTATGAACTAATAAGTGAAAGGAATTTCAGAAAGGACGTGGATAAGGACCTTAAAATTGTTCGGTGTGAAATCCCTCTTGAAAGCTCCTCTGCCTGACACCAGCTGCGCCAATATATTTTTTTTCTTCCTTTTTCCTCCTCCACTTCAAGAGATACGGTGAAACCCGACCAGTTCTGTCCCCAGCCGTCCTGAGTGAAACCCGACCGATTCTGTCTCCAATCCCGAGCAAAACCCGTCCAATGCTGCCTCCAGTTGTCCCCAGCACAAACCTCTTTCATCACTCAGATTCTTCCCTCTGTAGCCCTGGTGGTGACCGGTGATTAATCGAAGTACAGGCGCTGATGTGTAATCACTGAGGAATCTGGTATCCACAATTCCCTCTACACTCATCCCATGTTGCCCATAATGGCGCTACCAAAGCCGTCCTCAGTTCGCCAGATACTGATATAACACTTCTTGCTATAGTTACAAGCCACGATAGAACAACAACCATAATTACAAGCGAGACCTGAACAACAGCGGATAAGACGCGTCACTTCTCTTCATCGATCGTGTCTTTGGAGAAGAGGAATTCAAAGGCTTTGACACGATGCCACTCGGTCATTTCAGAGGCTGTGATTCCACAAGTGCATTTGTAGGCAAGGGCAAAGACAAAGAGGATCTTGTTTATAAACGACCCAGAATATCGAAACGTCATGACACGTATTGACAGATCTTCATGCAGTCATGATGCAAGTCTATTGCACCAACGTAGCGAAGGACTTTTTTGTCTGTAGACCGATAAGCTATCATCAAAAGAACCAGATACAGTAATAGCGAGTTACTCCTCTCAGATGTCGTCTGGATCAGAGCAATCGACCCTGTCAAACCACCTCCTCGGAAGAATGTAATATGAGTGAGATAAACACGCGACGTGTGAGGGATTTACCGAAGCCACCATTTACTGACAATCGTTAGATCTTGGACCCAGCTATGTGGCTACGCGACTCACGGTAATGGATGGACGGCGGGGCGGGAAGACATCATGGTTAAACTCGGGTGGATATTCCCATTCCGCCACAGGCTGTGTTATGGATGCTTTGTATGCTCAAAATCTAACTTAGAAAAAAAAAAATCTTTAATGCCCTCAGCTTACCACCTTGTATATATACATCATGTCTTATTCAGCATGTCTGCAAAGTCTGGTAAGGACTGATCAATACACAGTTTATTTATAAACTACTACGTCATATTTTACCCACGCTATCACAGGCTGTCGTCCATCGGTTCCTTACATGGTGGTGATTTTCGCACACAACAGACACTTTTTCTATTTGACTAACGTCTTATAATCATGAGTTTGGGGTCCAAATGGACGAGGGAAAAAGAAAAAAAATTATCGAGAAACTTGCGTTATACCGGGGGCGACGCCAACACAAGACTAACGGGGAAGGGGGAGGGGGAGGGTCTGTCGAAAAAATCAACACCGGGATCAGGTGTTTGTTATTACCTATTGTGTTCCCCGTCGGGAGGGGGCGCGACCACTCATCGCTTAAACCTTTCATTCCTAACGCATAATTCCCTTGGTCTTTAAATATCTTCAGCACATACGGTGTGTGTGTGTGTGTGTGTGTGTGTGTGTGTGTGTGTGTGTGTGCAAGTGTGTGTGTGTGTGTGTGTGTGTGTTTTAGCCTCTATATTCAACGAAAAACAAAAGCATTCGACTGATACATAAAGTGACCCACAGAAAGATATATAGATAAAGAGAGAGAGACCACCTGCTTATCCATGACAAGATTTTGCCGTTGGGCAAGACTTAGACAGACAGACAGACAGACAGACAGACAGACAAACAGACAGAGAAAGTCCATTATCTTGTTTTCTATAATACCTCAACCACATCGAAAACCAGACAGTCCCCTTTACAACAAAACAAAAGCATTAACCAACTCTTTTCTTTCTTCATCTTCGTATAGCAGGAATGCCGGCCGAAGACCTCCACTACCAGACCACGAGACCCCGACCAGACCCTGTGATACGATCCTAGAAGACTCGTCGTCAGACGAGGCTGTGGCGACCCAACCGGAGTCTCGGGGAAATTTTTATTAAAGTCACATTCAGCGACCGTGACTTCCAAATGAGACCCGAGGTAATCCTCTTTCCCTCTGCCAACTCAGACATAGTTCTGAGGCCGCCATGACGACGTGGTTCCTTGAGCACGACGGTACGATCTTTCCGTACCGTAGGTGTACCTTAACGACGGTTTGGAAGGTCTTATACCCCTTACAGCTGGGTCTGGGACCTTGCCTTACCTTGCGTATACCTTAACGATGGTTTGGGAGGTCTTCTACCCCCACAGCTGGGTCTGGGACCTTAGCTTACCATACGTATACCTAACAATAGTTTCAAAAGTACGTCGGTGAATAATGTAGTTTATGCCAACAGACAGACCTCCCAGCGTAAAGGTACACCACCACAGTATGGGGGTCAGCCCCCCAAGTGTAAAGGCATACTATATACTGGTAACCGCGACTCCCGCTGTAAACGAACCCACTCACTGGCGACCACTAACTGTAACAAGAGTTTTGGTCCGTCCGTACTACACATGTACTGCTGCCCACACACCCGCGGTAGCAGCTCCCACCACAACCTTCCAATCTCGACGCTCAGTCGACAGGAACTTAGCTCGTCGCACTCTCCTTTCCTTACCGCAAAAATCAAGCATTTTACTTCTCGCCGTTATGCTGTTTTCCCCCTCTCACTTACGGGCATTACCTCGTCCTCTGTTCCGGAGAGCTGGCAGCTTGCGTGCCTCCTACTCCGGCCGGGTCACGCAGCACCACCTTCATATACTGCGAAAACAGCCAACTCGGGGACTGGCCAAACTAATGTCTATTTCCTTACTTCTTCGGCTAAACTTCGCGACTCTCTCTCTCTTCCATCTTTCCCAGATTCCTAAGATGTGTCTTTAAGAGACAGGTGCGTCGTTACTCGTGGAACAAGACTCGGTGTTACCCCCATTAAAGCCGAGGGTGAGGTAGGCATCAGTGCTTTTGTGACACATTAAGACCTATACTCTAAGGGTTCTTGCTCCTTTGTAACCAGGTACTCGTTCAGTGTTGGCCAGAGCCAGTCATCCTAGTGCAAAGTTATTCGCTTGCAAGAGGTCAGACCCTCACGTGTTTACAAGAGGCTTGACCTTCTGGTATACGCGTTCTCTGCTCACTGGTGGCTGGTACTCCCAGCAGGAGGGTCTGCCACCTCATCGGAGGCTGGGAATCCTAGCAAGAAGGAGTCTACCACCTCTCTAGTGTCTGGGACCCCCAGCAGACAGGGTTTACTACCACCTCCCTAAGTGGCTGAAGCTTCCGGTGAGTGCATCCTTGCCTGACGGTCTGGCTGACTGGGGGTTTCAAGTACCGGCGAAGGATCCTCGTCTCGAGCAAACACGAAATCAATAATCAATTAATCAAGAGAGAGAGAGAGAGAGAGAGAGGCGGAGAAAGAGCTTCTCCGGTTGCGCCAGGTTATTGGCGCCGAGACGCCAAAGGCGGAGCGGACGCTTTACGGGAGAAGCTGAAGGATGCCGTAACCCGAGGAAGGGAAGGACGAGGTGTCATTAGCCATCTCGTGGGGACCACCGGAACCAGAAGCAACCGGATCACGACGAAGATTAGGTGGCAGGAAGAGAGCGAGCGTGTGTCTCAGTTCCAGCGCTCTCTAAGGCTGTGCGGTGGTACGCTTGTCCTGAAGCTGAAGGAACGGATGAAAAAGAGTTTTAAAACACCGTTTTTTGTTATATTCATGTGTACTCGAGACGCTTGCCAAGATGTCTCTGGTATTATTGCACAGGGGTTGCCTAGTGACGGCACTAGGATCCCGATTTCTCTATCAAGGAATGAAGTACTGAAACTGAAACTGAACTGAAATACGGTTCGTAGTAGTGTATGAAGCAGAGACGTGTATACCCTGAAAGTAAAAGATGAGAAACTCCTAGACAGTTCTGAAATTAGTCCTGAAGAACGATGATGAAGATGAGCTGGCCAGATAATCCAAAAGACAACTAAAAGAAATCTCACGCAATGTATATGAGGAAAGGAAATTACTCAAATAGCAGGAAGACAACAAGAACAGGGACAGGACAATTCTGATGAAAGAGACGCGATATAGAGGAGAGACGTTGAAGCCACAAGACCACGCGAAGAAAAGAGAGGAAGTGAAGAAATCTACAACTGGATGACTCGAAGTCCGAGAAAAGTCGCCACATTTGGTTGAAGATAGAGAAGGTCAGCGAGATTTAACTCTACGGAAACTGGACCTACCGACCGAAACCAAGGCAGGCACGTAGAACACACACACACACACACACACACACATACACACACAGTGACCAACCTAAGGTCATTCCCGGCCGTTCAACTTGCACATTCATAAAATACCGGCCGTTCACCCACCGACCACCCCACTACTCTAGACACGCCAGAGATTCCTTAGTCTAAATACACGTACTGACCCCAATCACCTGACCTACAACTGGCTGATGGTGTTGCTGATTAGCGAGGACGAGAGCTTACTGGCACACGCACGCGTCGAAGATATGTGGGCCGATGGAAAACCACACAGGGAACGGACTGAATGCATGATGTGGATGGATGGAATAATGGAAAATGTGAAAAGTATGTGTGTGTGTGTGTGTGTGTGTGTGTGTGTGCGTGTGTGCTTCCATTAAAATCACACCCATTGTTACGTTTGATGTAATATTGTATTTCTTCTTCATTTTGACTCAATTCTGTTGTTTCCTCTCGTCCTCATCATATATGCATTCGAGTTTTTAAAGTACTTCCTGAAGATGGGAGACGCGAGATCAAGGGAGGGAAAAAAAAAAACAGTCAGAATTGAGCTAGTTGTCTTTTAACATCTTGAGCACGAAGGTATACGGCCTTTGGGTATGATAGCCTAACGCCTGACCTTTGACCCGACGCTTACGTCCTGGCCTTTGACGTGACCCTTAGAATTCGGGTCAAAGGCCACACCACCATACCCAGAGGGTCATATGAGCGTGCTTAAAGGTCCTATAGTCGTGTTCAGTGGTCGTATCTTCGTACTCAAGGGTCGTTATGTCGTGCACAAGGATCGAACCCTTGTCCTCAAGAATCGTACCGTCGTGCACAAGTATCGTACCGTCCTGCACAAAGATCGTACCGTCCTGCACAAGGATCGTACCATCGTGCTCAAGGATCGTACCGTCGTGCTCAAGGATCGTACCGTCCTGCACAAGGATCGTACCGTCGTGCTCAAGGATCGTATCGTCCTGCTCAAGGATCGTACCGTCCTGCACAAGGATCGTACCGTCGTGCTCAAGGATCGTACCGTCCTGCACAAGGATCGTACCGTCCTACACAAGGATCGTACCGTTGTCTTCAAGGTACAGGGGACCGGAGTCGAGTGAAAGACCACCTCCATAATCTCACCAGATCTTGTATAAAAGGCGTTAGCATCTGTTGGTCTGGGGATTCCGGTCTCGCGTTCCATAATCTTCAACAGAAAACGCTGGAGTGCAGGCCGGGAACTACCACGTTTTCTTCACTTCCAAACCCGTCGAAGGGGAAGACCCTTGTAAGATCTGGTTTATCAATTTCCGAGTCAATATTTCCAACGGAGGGATGGCGCGCCATCAAGACGAAGATGAGGCTTAATCCTCACTCAGATCTTTCGTAAAAGGTTATAGGGGAACCGGAGCCTGAAGACTGTCTCATAACTTTTTGACTTTTATGGCGAAAAGGAAATCTTTATGATTTTTTCTTTTTTCTTTTTCTTTCACAGTCGAGTAAATCTCGTCAGGCTCATGCGTTTATGAGTACGCTGTGAGAGCAATGTAGGGTCTCAGAATTGTCTCAATCAATTTTGTTTTCCCGATTGGTGGTTATGAGTTGAGGTTGATGGCCTCAATTTATGAGTTCAGAACCAGGCTTTGTAGTGTCTCATATTTCGCTGGTCATGAGAGAGAGAGAGAGAGGCTGTCTCACACAGGCGAGAGATAACGAGCGATGCATAACTTAAACAGGTGCTGGGAGGGGAGGGGGCGACCCCCGAGATGTGAGGGGGAGGGGGGGAATGTGGGGAGAGGGAGAGGTTACCGGCCGTTCGACCAGCCAGCCAACAACCTCCCCTCTCCCCCTCCTGACGTGAACCTTGGGGAGAGAGGGGAGAGAAAATGATCCCTCGGGGACACTCTGAAGGAGGAAGAACACCCCCCTTCCCCCCTTACGTTATCTCCCTGCGTGTGACGCGGAGGGCGCCTAACTAAAACGGTTGGGGAGTAGGTGCGAGGGGTAGGGGGAGGGGGGGGGGCGGCGGCGCCTGGAAATCCTCCCCTCCTGTATTAATACTTCCCCCCACCAAAAAAAAAAAAAAACGTAGAAACGAGAGGGAAAGGAGTGGCGCCTTGCAAGGCATGTTTCCTCTGGGGCTTTGTCGTCTGTTGCAGGCGCTGTCTCGTTCCGGCGGGAAACTGGGTGCTCAGGGCAGTGTCAGCTTGCATGACGACACGACGGAACGACCAGAGAGCACGACAGCACGAGGGCACGACCCTCAAGCACAGCAGCACGACCAGTGATGACGGTGGTGGTACGACCCTTAAGCAAGACGGTACGACCAGTTGACCCCGATGGTGCGGGCCCTTGAGCAGCACGACCTGAACAAGACCCTACTACGACCGTCGAGCCCGACGATACGACCCCTGAGCACGACAGTACGACCCTTGAATACGATCATGGCCTGGCGAGAGATCACATGACTAACTACAGCAACTTACTGCAAAACGTTTCAACAAGTCCATCCTTTGCCATACATTATAATGTAGTAGTACTAGTAGTAGTAGTAGTAGTAGTAGTAGCAGCAGTAGTAATTGTAGTAGTAGTAGTAATAAGAAATGTAGTAGTAACTGTATCAGTAGTAGTAGTAGTAATAGGAAATGACTGTACTTGCAATTGTAGTAGTAGCAGCAGGAACTGCAGCAATAATTTTAGTAGAAGTAGCAGTCATAGAAACTGTGGTAGTAACTGTAGTAGTAGTAGTAGTAGTAATAGTAGTCTTAATTGTAGTAGCAGTAGTAGTAGTATTCATCCTTTGAGTACAAATCTTGCTCCCTTTACTAGAGAAAAAAACTCGAAAACAATAACTTTTCCCCGTCGGCATAATAGCCTCTACAGTGAGGAGTACGTAAGTAAGTGTGAGGGAGTAAAATCCACCTCAGCCTCCCCCTGAGTGCGATACCTTCTCTCTCTCCCTCTCTCTCTCACACACGCCCCCGTCCGCCCGCCCGCCCCAAGCGAGTCAGATTATTCCACGCTGTTTTGCGGGTTCCACTCGAGAGAGGCGAAGGAGCCAAATGGACAGATCGTGTCACACAGGCGGGGCGAAGGGCGCGATGGCGGCGGGAGCAACGGCAGCAGCAGGAGGCTTCCAGGGCCCCGCGCCTCCTCCAGCACCACCACCAGTTTTATAAGTCATGCATCAGTCATTTTCTCTTGCCCGGGAGACACACACAGCCTCGCTCACGACTCCATGCACGCACCTGCAATAGAGCTAAATCATGATACTTTACTCTCTTTTCTATAAAATGCGTAAAACTGTAATTATAATGATTGCTGTCGAGAGACTAATAACGAATCTTGCGTATTTTTACCGAACGAGTCATCAACGTCCGCAGTGAAAGAGTGTGAGACAAGCCAGAGGGTCTGTGGTTTCCCACTGGTGTGTATTCCGTTGTTGGCTGTAGTTCCGTGGGGCTATACAGTGGCGATCACAGTGGTGCTCTGGTTCTCCCACTGGCTCCAACGACTCTATACAGTGGCTGTCAGATTGGTGCTCAGGTTCTCCCAGTGGCTCCAACAACTCTTATAAAGTGGCTATCACAGTGGTGCTCATGTTTTCCCAGTGTGTGTGTGTGTGTGTGTGTGTGTGTGTGTGTGTGTGTGTAAGTGTGTGTGTGTTCAAATATTAGCTTCGACGAAGCATGACAAGTGCCTTTGTCAATGACAGCCCGTCCTCAGGTTGTCATTACTGGCACAGGTGCGTGCCTGTGTGTGCCATTACTGGCACAGGCGAGGCCTCCATGTGTGTGTGTGTGTGTGTGTGTGTGTGTGTGTGTGTGTGTGTGTGTGTGAGTGCAACTGTAGTGTAGCGAGCTCTTGCAAGAGTGGATGTGTGTGTGTTGTGTTGTGTAAGGTGTCAGCGGTTGTGAAGCTGATGAAAGTTGGTGCAATGTTAAAAGAAAATGTAAAACACTGCCTTTTTTTTTTTCTTGAGCGTTTTAGAAGCTGAAATTCATAAAACAAATTTCAGAAAAAGGTCGGCCTCCTTCTCTCCGTTTGTAAAAGACTTACATGGAGATTAAAACCATATCTTCGCAAGGGTGCCGACCCTCCTCTGAAATAGCAGTGCAAACAGATACACCTGCTTTTACAAGGGTTCCCCCTCTACAGCAGATTTAGAGGTGTAGAAAACGTGGTTCCTGGCCTGGATTCCAGCGACCTCTGTAGTGGGTTATGGAACGCGAGACCTGATCCCCAGACCAACAGACGCTAACGCCCTTTATACAAGATCTGGTGAGATTATGGAGGTGATTGTTCTCTTGATTCCAGTCCAGAGTACCTTGAGCACGACGGTACGATCTTTGAGCACGGCGGTACGATCCTTGTGCATGACGGTACGATCTTTGAGCACAACGGTACGATCCTTGTGCACGACGGTACGATCCTTGTGCACGACGGTACGACCCTTGAGCACGACGGTACGATCCTTGAGCACGACGGTACGAATCTTGAGCACGACGGTACGACCCTTGAGCACGACGGTGCGACCCCTTGAGTACGGCGATATGACCAATAACCACGACGGTAAGGCCCCTTGAGTAAGGCGGTACGACCCTTGAGCATGATGACGGAATCCTTAAACACGACAGTGCAGACCCTTAGAGAGGTCGACGCCACGACCCTTGGGTATACGATGACCTGAACATTCTGACCCGACCCTTCAAAGGGTCGGGTCCAATCATACCCGTGGGTCGTAACGTCGAGTTTAAAAAGATAATATCCAACCTTGATTTTGACAGGAATTACCTCTCGTGTCCCAGACACACTCGGCACAAAAGAGACACAGTGTATGCCCGCCCACCAGAGCATCTGAGGAGAGAACAGGATTCTGAGACAAAACAGACAAGAAACAGAATATTACATGAGGCGTAACAAAGGATGAAATTACATTAAAGTAGATAAGAAAACACACACACACACACATACAGAGAGAGAGAGAGAGAGAGAGAGAGAGAGAGAGAGAGACCAGACTGATCGATATCTGCAATAGAGTCAACAGCGCTGGGAGAGGCGCGCCCTTACCTGTGACAGTAGAGCAATGGCTCACCTGCTGCTGCTGCTGCCATCTAGACCATACAGATGGAACCCCCTCCCTGTATACGGCAGGTTCTCTTCACCTGCATGGACCACACCCCTTGGAACCCCTCCCCCGTACTGCAAACACCACATTATCACACTGCAGAAATAATCTCACCACCCGTAAGCAGTGCAACCCTTGTGTCTGTACAACAGAAGCCTTTGGGATGTACACTAGAAAGCCTGTCTGAACAGAGGACCATTTTTATGGAAAACCCTCAGAGTGTACAAGAGAAGGACTGACCTAGTACACCCGTCTGTGAACAGAATATATTACCTGTTGACGACAGAACAATCAACGCACAAGAAAATCTATAACTAGCAAAGGAACGAGACAGACAGAGAGGAAGCGTTAATTATAGAGACCTTTAACATAAAATGTTCTCCCTATAAAGACCTTTAACTACATGAAGCTCACACCATAGAAAGCTTTAACTGTAGACACCTTTAAATATAGAAAATCTTAACTACAGAGAAACTTAACCATACACATATCTCTAAAAACCGGGAACTTTAGTCATACAGCCGTTTAACTTTAGACTATGACAGGTTAACCCCCTGTCAACGACGGTACAACCCTTGAGCATGACGGTACGATCCTCAAGCACGACGGTACGAACGTTGGGTAAGACGATCTGGCTCGGCAGTCAGGTCGTGGTCTAAGGGTCGTACCGCCGTGCCCATGGGTCGTACCGTCGTGCTCAATGGTAGTACCGTCGTGCTCAAGGGTCGTCCCATCGCACTCAAAGGATCGTCTGGCCTTAACACTACTTAAAAAAAAGCAATCCCCTTAAAAGCTGTGGAAGGAGAGAGAGAGAGAGAGAGAGAGGGAGAGAGAGAATCACGGCTGCACATTCCAGCACACTGCTCACTCGGCGGGGATACGAGTATATATATAATCCGCTCGAACCAAACCAAAAGGCAATGGAACGCGTCGCCAAGGAGAGTCAATAGGGGGACCCAGCCATGCGAGTAGAACTCGGGTGATTCGAGCTCTTCCAAGTGGGAGGATGCGGTGGTCACACACTCTGATGAAGCAAGTGCGAATGGAAGAGAAAGTGTGTGTGTGTTTATTTTTCCAGCCACACGTTTCGCTTCATCAGATAAAGTGTGAATCGAATGTCCTATATTAATTTTCACTTTACCCTTGAAATACATGAGACGTTTCGGGCACATGAACAATGCCCATACAGTCAAATGGATTCTAAATGATACTACAAAATATAAACAATAAAAACGGGAATGCATTGCACTGATAACATGCACTATCTCCAGCTTAAGAACAATAATTAACCGTTTGTTAAATGATGACATACCTGCCTCAAAATAAAAAGAATGAGATGGATTGCAGGAGTCACAGAAAAATATAAACTCTAACAGCTCCCACTCTCTCTGTTGAAGGGAAGCAAACATCCGATCGAGCAGTTCCCTGGGGTTGCCAACGGCCAAACACACTATGCGGAGGAGAGAGAGGGTAGAGCGACCTGTCGCGTGCCACTGCGTGACCTAGCCAGAGCTGCCAGCTACCCAGGGCAGAGGACGACGTAATAAAGGTAAGAGAAAGAGGCAGTATTGCCGTGAAAACTTACACGAGGTTCAAATTAAGAAATGATAAAACGCAAATGGCATGAAATTCCTGGAACTTTGGAGACAGACTTAGCAACTCGTGCTATGCAGCTTCCAAGAAATATATGATATTACATCAATGCCAGGATTGTGACAGAATGTCGGGTTTCGCCGACAGAACCTTCAGAGGATATATTTTTCTATAAAGAAAAATGGCAAGATATTGTATTTTACAAGAACTGGATTTCACGAAATTGTTGCGCTACCATGACGTGTTGTCCAGGCCCGAACACGGAACTAAATGAGGTAAGATGAGAGACAGGAGGAGAAAGTGAGAGAGACTGGGACTTAATGGCAGCAGAAATATGTTTGACTCGAACAGACGGAGTGAATATGATTATTAGCCATAGGCCCGCCCGAATTCGATTCCTGGGCTGGGCAGTCAGCTCATAGTCAACCTAGCTGTTAATCCTCCCTTCGAGGCTGATAGATAAATGGGTACATGGCTTAGTTTAGCAATAGAAAGACTGGACGGTAATATGGCAGTAAGAAATGTGGGAAAAGCAGCATGATGACAATTTAAGAATAAGAGAACCTCAGCAAGTGGGTAATTAGTCAAAGACTGCAACGAATCTAAAAATAATTAGGAGAAAAGTAAGCGAAACAAAAGGAAAAAGTAAAATACGGCGGACAAATTTTGAAGCATATAACATCAAGATTCAGGGATTTGAAGCCCATGACGGGTTTATGAGATGGATTTGTGTTATGTCGTCTACACACTCCGCCTTGGAAGCTCTAAGAGCGGTGGTGCAGATTGAATGTCGGGATATAAAATCCAATGGAGACATATCTGAGGCAAATATGATATCAGAAGCGTTCGGTGGGGCCTGAGCCACAAGGGGAAAGATTAAAGTTTCAAGGGCACACGACCGTTGGTGTGGTGACCTTGGCAAAGATGCAGATGGATGGCACGGGGCGGATATGGGACAGAGGCAGGTGTCGCGGGTTAGACACGAGAAAGGAACTAATACTGTTATCGTCTGACGCCACTCATTCACTGTCAGCTGGCTTCAGGGGAGGCCCGGGGGGTAGTGGCACCGCATCCCCCTGAACATTTCACAATATTCGGAGGTCAGGTGAAAGCGGGTGACTGGTGGAAGACCGTGAATTGCACGGCACAAAGAGATACGGGTCGAGGAGTCCCGTCCAATTGTACGGAGCAGTATGTTAAGGAGCGATCGTACACACTGGTGTTTGCGGGCATGACAGACCGCTCTCCGTACCAGAGGGAAGATGCCCTTACCCTAGGCTGTGACTGAACCACACTACCAGTGTCCCAGAGTGTGGTTGTAACCACTAAGGTGTGGCTGTCACCACTACCTGTGCCACTGTGTATGGCTGGCACCACTACTTCTCAAGCTCACTTTCGAGAAATGATCATATCGTCAGGGGACATACAAGTGTTTACTAATGGCTTCTTAGTTACGTCTCTTCCTTGTACATCAATCGACTGTTCTACGTCATCTATCTCATTCTTGTTTCTCCCCTGACGATTTGATCATTACACGAAAGAACACTTGGGAACGTAACAGTTTCAATTTTAATACTTTATTCCTTGATAGACGAATCGGGATCCTAATCTGTCACTAGGTACCCCTGTATAATAATACCAGAAGCATCTGGCAAGTGTCGCGATTGGAAACTTGAACGTTTCATTTTCCTCGTCGTTATCAGCAAATATGTGTGTGTGTGTGTGTGTGTGTGTGTGTGTGTTCCTCCCCTAGGAGCCCCTTCCATATCTGATCGGAGTGTGTATGTTTTACCAGATCCTCCTGCATGTGGTTACGCCTTGAAGAAAACTCGTGTTCATCGTTAGTGGAGGAAAATGAATACAGTCTCCTCAAGGAGCTTGTTGCTTTAAAAAAAAGTCCATTACATCCCTGATTGTTACTGGAGTGCAGCCTTACAGCTGATGTATATCCGCACCTAAATTGGTCGCCATTTCATCCCTACCCCGATAGCGTGACTAGGGTTCCATCGATAAGTCGATTTCCTGTAATCCATGGGCTATACACTGTTAGGTCATTCACCACTGTGTCTTGTCACAGTCTCTTTAAAATCTTCCGAAAAGTGCCGGTTATACAAACTCTCTCAAAATTTATGAAAAGCTCAGAAGTCTGCAACAGGCGAGAAACAAAGAAGTGTTAAACTTTCTAAACGACCTGAAGGAATGTTATGGCAGCTGTAAACCCGGAGAAAAGACTCCCACGGCATCCATCCTTCAACGATCTATAATTCAGTTCTCAGAAGCCACGTCAAAATCACAGTGCTTAACAAGTACGACCATAACAACTAAGGGTACTGAGAGAAGCTGAATTTATTCACAGTTCTCTATAATAATTCAACTTTAGGACAAAATAACCCCACTGGCCTTGCAGAGGATAATGGCATTCCCGACATGTTTTGTACCGAGTCATCTTACAAAGGAAGCTATCATGTAACCACACATACTCATAGGGCGATACTGCCAATGCAACAGACTGCTGCTATGCCAGTGGACAGGTCTTTTCACCACAAATCACTAATTATGAAAGACCTTAAATAAAATAATTTTGAAAAGAAAATGAGGACTGGGATACTGCAGAGAGAGAGAGAGAGAGAGAGAGAGAGAGAGAGAGAGGTATTACCCTTAACTCTCACACTAATAGACTGACAGACGTCTTAACAATAATCTAAATCAACGACAAAGCAGACATGCCTTCCATCATGAAGTCCCTGAACACCCGAGATTTATACAGCCACGGGCTTTGCCCCGGAAGCCCCATACCTCTTCAAGCAATATTGGCATCCAATGCCAGTTCGATTACCAATGATGTATGTGTGCACCGGCCTCCCAACCACTTTAACTCTCACCTCTCAACAATCCAGCTCTAACCCCCTCGATTCATGTTAACGCAATTAGGATCTCCTCTCAACGCCTTTTAACGTCAATACTCCCCATTTCCTTACGATAAATAAAACGTTGTTCTTTTTAATACAACGCTTTATCGTTGTTCACTTGTTAACGGACGGACGTCCAGTTTTCATCTTCAGTGAAGGATATGTTGCAAACATATCAGGTTAAACAGGTTCCCAGACAAGTGCGATAGGAGGTTGTGACACCCATGTGCATGGACGTGAGCCTGCTGACCTACATGAGGCAAGGTGAGCACATCCCTGAAATATTCTGTTATCGACTGGCACTTATTGAATTAACCTGTGGCTCTTGTTGAAAGCGGCTGCAGGCACGCTACTTATAAACGAGGCCACCTGCTCTCTTTGTTGGGTATTTTTGCACACCAGACGCTATCATACACGGCAAGTAATGTCCATCTCTTCGTGAGATATATAATACCGTATCCTGCCCTCCACTCGCCTCTTTTTTATATACGTGTACATATAATTACTCCTCGTTCCATGTAAGAAATGATATTAACATATAAAGACCATGATCTATTTGCTGCTCAAATCCCTTACAGCTCCCCTTTTGATACTGCAGCAAACAATACTCACAAAAATGAAAGGAGAAAGTAGAAAACGTAATACAAGTGGTCAAATCAATCAAGTCCTCCCCTTGGTTAGTAAAAATATTACCCCCTTTAAAGAGATGAGTTCCGAGCCCTTCGTCGTTGAACAAGAAATAAAACTCAAAGATGAAACTCTTCAAAGCAATAGCAGTCTCCAGACCAAGAATGCTGTTGTTGTGTGCTAACATCATCACTTCAAGACGGGTGAAAATGTTAGAAAACATGCAAAGATCAGTGATTTGCACAGTTTAGCAGGGATTGCTGACTCATACAAATGTGCAAAGATCGTCATGCAAAATGCAGGGATCATCGACTGTTACAAAAGGGCAAGGATTAGAAACTAGTACAAATGTGGAGGACCAATGACTCGCATATGCTAAAATCGCTGATTCCTACAAATGGGATATGATAACTGACTTTTAACTAATCAGACTATTTGGAACGATTGTAAATACATAGTATTTCTACCAGAGATGGTGAGGGAGGTTGTCAAAACTGACGCCTGAAGAATCCTGGGTAGCATATCATGGTAGTCCGTAACCTACATTAAAAATTCATCCCATGACAGGAATGGAAGTCAGTACAATACCCCAGAAATCAATACATGCTTGGAACGCATGAGAAATACATGAGCTCTGCCTGCGGGACCATGATACCACCGAAGGCTGGCGATAGTGAGGGTAGTGACGGAGTGAGGGTGATGATGGAGTTTGAGTAATTACGGAGTGAGGATAGTGATGGAGTGGTGAGGAAGAAAGGGTGATGGAATGAGGGTGGTGATGGTGTCGGGATAGCGATGACGGGGTGAGGGTGGTGATAAAGTGAGGGTGGCAATGGAATGAGTGTTATGAAGTACGATTGGTGATGAAACAAAGGTAATAATGGAGTGAGGCTGGTAATAGCATCAGGGCGGTGATAGAGATGATGGGGATGGAGTGAGAGTGGTGATGGACTGAGGATAGTGAGGGAGTGAGAACGGTGTTGAAGCAAAGGGAGTATGGGGTGGTGATGAAGTGATGGTGATAAAGTGAGGGTAGTGATGGAGTAAGAGTTAATGAAAATATTCTATTGTGAATGCTTCTCATATACAACACAGCTTCCATTTCAGTGAAGTTCTCTTAGCACTTCTAACACGCAAAACAGAATGCCATCAAGGTAAAATTAGGTCAGTACAAATCCAACCCATAAGCTAAAATTAGGTCAGAGTACAAATCCAACCTTAGGTACAGAACGTCTGGGAGGGAGCAGTGAATATTCAAGCGATCCTATTTACTTTATCATGTGTCTTCTCGAAATCTACAAATTTCACATCTTTTTTTCAAAGCTTTCTCTAAAAATTCTAATAAAGGAAAACCTGATCATATAAGACTTCCCTCTCAAATCCTTCCTCTCTCCTCAAATAGTTTCAATAACCCTTTTCACCCAGTCATTCAATACCCTTTTTAGCTAATCCATAACAGCCCTATTATATACCATCTACACAGTAAAAGACCTATTTCTCCAAAAATCTTTACCACCACTTTTACTCCCTCCATGTGGTAAATGAAAAGTTAATAAAGTTGCATAAAGACTAAAATGGACACGCTGTATTATCTCAACATCTATACATAAACAAATATGTTCTAAGTTATTCCTGTGGTTCAAGCAAACATTACATGCCTATTTTTCCCCCTGTTTCTTCCTAGTTTCTCATCTATAAAAGATTGTGATGCCAATACTATACCAATCTTTTTTTTTTCTTTTTCTTTTGCATGCTCCAATCACAGACAAAAGTCCACATCAAGGGTAGGCCTTAATTGAAATACAGAGAATTATGATAGGGAAAAAGAAGAGACTAGGAAAAGTATTTACAAATTTTGGGGGAATTAAATAACCTGTCTTGTAAAATGTGCCAGGTCATAGTTATTGGGACAGACATGAGAGGATAGAAAATGCCAAAGCTTCAAGGTGTAAGGAAAGAAACAATTATCAGAACGGCCCACCCTGGAGTTGCCAGTGGCCACACAGTAATAACATGATGCAGTAGCTTGCTGAGTATCACGTGGTCTAACTAGTTGCAGGGGCACACAAACAGCCAGCTCTAAGGAGCAAACACCAAAATAATACCGAAAGAAGAGGGAAAGTGAACCAATATTGCGGTGTTAGGCTAGCAGGTCAAGTTTTAAAGTTAGCCTGGGAGAGTCTTTAAGTCACACTGCTCTCAGCTCAACTTTGTCAAGTAAGGATGCAGAGCTATAACCACACCAGTACTCCATATAAGGATGAAGCAATCTAAACTGGACTCCTAGTTTCTTAGAGGCTGATATAGGTATTTCCTTAAGGTGGGATTTCCACAAAAAAATTGGATGTTACAGTAATTCCAAGTAAGTTCCTAGAGTCAAGAGGTGCAATTACAGAATTGAGTTGTGAGTTGTGAGGAGTCTTCAATTGAGATGGTTAAAAACAGAGTCTTGGAGGCATTAAACTTAACTAGATTTTGTCTACCCCACTGAGATATCCTGTCCGAGTCTGAGTTTATTGAGGAAGCTGTCTCGAGACGAGATGCAAATCAAGTGAGACAAGAAGGAACAGAACTGAAGGATGTGGATGAATGCAGTGTTGAGTCATCATTGTATGAGTGCACTTAGTTATTTGTGGCAGAGAAGAAATTGTTGATAAAGGGGAGAAAAAGTGTAGGGGACAGGAGAGAACCTTGATAGACACTGCTGTTGATAGAGAAAGAGGGGAGGGCTGATCCAGCAACAAACACAGAGATAGTTTGGCTAGAGAGGAGGGATCAAAGTGATGGAGGTAAACCAAAAGAGATGACCTTAAAGATAAGACTCTGATGCCACACCCTGTCAGAATCTTTGGATATGTCAAAGGAAATTACATAAGACTTCCCAAAATCTTTTAGGGATGATGACCAGACATTAGTAACAGGAAAGAATATTACCAGTGGATCTTGCCTTACTGAAGCCATACTGGTGATTAGAGAGAAGACTGTGAGATTCAAGGTGTCTATGGATATATGAGTTGAGGAGGGATTCAAATACTGGAAATGGTAGATGTCAAAGCAACAGGACGATAGTTAAAGGGATCAGAATGGCTACCCCTCTTAGGGATGGGATGTACCATCACACACTTCCAAGAAGGAAAAGCTTTGGTTTCTAAACAGAAACAGAACAGATGAGCAAGCACAGGTTCTTTTATACAGGAGAGACAGCTATAGTCCATTAGAATGAAAAAGAAGGAAAGATAGAGCAACAGAAGCTGCAAGGGATGCCCTTAGCTAAAGACCAGAAAGGCCCATCACTAGATGAGGTTATTACACTTCCTTTGAATAAAGGAACACTTTGCATCACAGATAACGTACTTGCAATGATTATGGGCAGTGATAAAAGCTGAATAAGGAAACAGAGGAAGGGGAGATTCTCGAAGCCCGACATCCCTGATCCTTGCCTCAATGGCCTCAAAATAGGAACGTAAATAAACATATATATTGGTAAAATAAACTTATTTTACCTACTACATGAATATGATCCATTCTAATGCCATTCTGCTTTCATCCTAGCCTTCGCTCTTACTTTCTGCCGTACAAAGTATTCAGCATTTTTGTTTGATCATTTGCCACAAGTCCATGTTAAAATGCAGCAACAGGTACCCATCATTTCCATACAACAAGTGCTTCACTTCCACTTTACCTTTTCACATACCATTCCATCCACATCTCATGAATTTCCATTTTTGTAAAACAATTTTGCTCTATTTTGCCCTTCATTATCTATTTTGTACACTCTTTACTTAACAGACACTTGATAAATATCAAACACTTGTTCTACTATAGACAGACGAAGTTTTATGTAATTTCTTGCATCACTGATTCCCTTTGCATCATGATAACTTACTATCAATCCCTCCCTTCAGCTGTCATGCTCTTTCATATTACACATACTTCAAAATCTTTTATTGTATCATACAATGGTATTATAGCTTTTCATTCTTTTATATGTATAATCACTTCTGTTAACAGTGTAGTTTTACTCTTCTCCCAAACAACCCATTTGTGCTATTTACAGCACATTATTAGATAAGCTGCTACGGCACAGCAATTATTTTAATTCACATATCGGTGTAATTTTACCTGCAATCTATTGTTTAGACTAATCTCTAATTTAGTTATTTTCTTTCATTACATATGCTCTTTTTGTGTCCAGCGTATTTCTTTTATACATCATAAGACTCAACACTTTCAGTCTATCTTTCAGTCTAATTCATACTATTACTGCCATACTTCAAGTAAAACATTTACAAATGCATTTTAGCTCAGCAACTTACTAGTACCCCAACCTACAGCAATGTGAATTTATAGTTTCACCTGCTGGGATCCATTTTTAGTTGTTCTAGCTATCTATCTATCTATATATATATATATATATATATATATATATATATATAT
>JAYMFT010079071.1:0-14350 GCA_038088735.1 Panulirus argus | reverse complement strand
GATGGGGTATTTTTCTTCGTCTGTTTCCTGGCGCTACCTCACTGACGCGGGAAACAGCGATCAAGTATAATAAATAATAAATAAAATAAATATATATATATATTAGTTAATGTTTGGCAGTGACACTAAGTTGGTGGCATATTTGAATGAGAAATTGCAGAGCTGATTTAAGGGTTTGGGAGTGTGAAAGAAAGTTGAGAGTAAATTTGAAAAAAGCAAGGCTAGTAGGTTTAGTGGTGAAAAGAGACAGGCTAATTAAGATGAGAGTTTCAGTGGAGAGAATTTGGAGGAAGTGAAGTGTTTTATAAATGCCTTCTGCCCAAAGAGCCCCATGTACATTTATGAAGATCCACCAGACCTCAAGCAGCTAGACATATTCACTGGCTGGAACTACAGGTCATAAAATGCAGTGGCGATGTGTGTACATCAATGTGCTGAGAGTGCAGGGTAAACGAGTCAAGTGCTTGGCCTCTTGATTATGGTAGATGAATTGTAGGCATGAACGGCCTTGGAATAAGCCAAAACTGTGTTTGGAGTCTTCTAGGGATAAGCGCTTTCCATGTCATAGATGGAAAAAAACAACCCGTATTTGTCTGGAAAGTTTTACTTCTTAGTATGTCTGATGGGGTGGAATTTAGGAGAGCTGGGAGGGTGGATTGCTTCAGTGTGTGCGTTTTGTAAATCATGTTTGATGGGGGTGTGGGGATCTGTAAGAAGAGGTTACTTTAGGAACGTGGGGATCTGTAAGAAGAGGTTACTTTAGTACGAGACAGAAGTAAGCTTTTTATCTCCACCAGGGGGTTGGTCAGTTATGGAGAGGTTAGGGTCAGAGGGATCTAATGCTGTTGCATATATTTTGAGTGCTGAGCATGCTGAGGTGGGATTGTACTGGGAGGATCTTTGTTTCACTTTGGTTTTGGAGCATTTGTGATTGCCAGGCACCCAGTGATTGTTCTGAGTGCACTTTTTTGTGTGGTTTGAAGTTTTGTTACATTTGCTTTTGAAAGGGCAGAAAACCTGACAGGCGAAGTAGTGTACAGTAAACCAGATGAATTATTCATAAAGGCATTTAGCTTGCTAGGTGTTTTCATGTTGATATGTTTAGTTGGAGTTTTGTTCAGTGGCAATGATTGTCCATTCAGGGTGACTGGAGGGTGTAATCTAGACTTCTACAGAGATGAAGATATTGTTCTGAGTGAGCCATTGTTCCAACTGTGTGATATAGTGCTGCATGTTTGTTGCTGCTACTGCTGTGTCAAGGAGTTGTGTTGTGATCATAATAATGTATGTGAAAAAAATTTCAATCTGTAATTTGCTAGAAAATTAGAAAACTAACCTGTCCCATTTTTGGTGAGCGCTGTAGGAATAAGAGTCCTTTCTTGTTGATGATATTTACTTCTAAAGTACGCTGTGTCAACTCATTACTAGGAATAGCATACTCAAACCTTTCATCATACTTAGGGTTGCAGGAATCTTTGATCACATCAGTCTTGCGTTTACTGTCCTTTGAGCGATCAGGAAGAAGATATAGTTTCACATATGGATCTGGTAGTTCTCCATCCTCCTCAACTGGCAAGTTTCTGATTAAAGACAAAAATTCATGTATTAAAAAACTTACCGTTTCTTCTTATGCCAATGTTATGGGATAAAAAAACATTTTGATACATTATTCACACAGCCAGTCACAAACCGAGGTACCATAGCATTCTAACACTTCTGACCTCTGTGATGCAATGATGTGAAAATGGGAAGACTTACATTAGTATTTCTGTATTCTTGTATACAGTTGGGCAAAATGTAGAACCATCCCCATGAATCAGGTTTCATGTTTCTACACAGTGCTTTGAGAGATGTAACACCTACATCCTTAGTTTCCTCCTTTCTCCCCTCAACTTCTACTAAGTCCAACTTCCTCCCTTACAAACAGTGTTGCATTACTCTCCACATATCCATACCACCTGAATACTCTACCTTTAATCAATTCACTTTATAATACAGATTCTTTCCTTTATCTTCAAGAACAACCTCATTAATAACTTCAACAAAAACTAACTTGTACTATTTGTGTTCTAGTGCTATAGAACTTACAACTTTTGCCACATTTTTTTGAAAGGCATTGGTGAGCACGGGCCAACTATAGCCTACATGTAAATTTAACAAAAGCAAGTTGTCATTGCCATGCAAAAGTTACTTATGACTGACCCGATCCACTAACACTGGAAATTCTCTCAACTGCAACTATGTAATACTTAGAAATGTTGGTATGGCAGAGTAGCTTGAAAAGCCCAACATTTACATGGAGAGAAATGGCAAGTGCTATGCCCAAGGTAAACTTGACATTTAAGAATGGAATACAGCCAATGCTAAATAACAGATTTATTAAAACCACCTTAAAATTCTGAGCTGCTGCTGCCAATTGTACAAGTTATTGAACTTCCAAATTTAAAAGACATCTTTAAGCTTTTGAAGCTGTGGGCATCAACTGACACTTTATGCAAAAGGGTACTACTGGCATCATCCAACATGTAATTTATAAACAAAAGTTATTTTGAGTGCAGTATAGGCTTTGCTGGATGGTCACTGACAAAGTTTGTCACTGGAGCTACCTGGATACCTAGGGAACTCATCACTAACCAGAATGGACAGTTTCACACCTTTCCTTGAGATTTACAGAGTCTGTGGTGCCCAATACTACCCATAGCAGCCTCCAAGCCCCTACCACCTGTACATAGGGTCTGCCAATTCAATTCTTTTTTTTTTTTTTTTATCAGGAATGCTTAACAATTCAAAAGATAAAATATTTTCATTTTCTTACAATTATCTTTTTTTATGTTGAAGGCTTCAGTCATGACAAAAATCCACATCAAGGCCAGGCCATCAATGAAATATAGAGAGAATAATGAAAAGGAAAGACAAGGGAAAGTATTTATGAATTTTTGATTAAGAGAAAAATTTTTGATTAAGAGAAAAACCTGTCTTTTAAAATAAGCCAGGTCATAGTTATTAGGAAAGACATGAGAGGGTAGAGTGTTCCAAAGCTTTGATGTGTAGGGAAAGCAGCAGTTATCAAAACACCTCACCCTTGAGTTGCCAATGGTCAAATAGTAATCATGTGATGCAGCAGCTTGCCAAGTAGTGCATGGTCTACCTTGTGGTAGGGGCACTTAGGATTGGCTATCTATATTTGACACTTGTAATAGACTAACTAGTGAGCTCTAGCACTCCTTCTTAGCCTTTAATGCCTCACCCTTAACAGGCCAACGGCACAGGGCAACTCTAGCACAGTGTTTGCAAAGGCTTACTGGAAAAGCCAATACAAGAGTATCTTAGAATTGCCCATTCCTGTAAACATGTTTTCCCTAAACTAGGAATGGCTTTCTTATATCTGTGGGGCCTGACTGGATAGGGAGCTGTGATTTCAGTGCATTACATCTGACGGCTAGAGAATGGATGTAAACACATGTCTTTTGAGCATTCATTCCAGGCACTAATGCAGGAAATGACCATCGGATACAAAAAACAAAAATATATATATACACACAAACATCTTGATTCATGTGCGCTTGATTTATCCCATTTTTAGAACATGCAGAGTTCATTTACATGTTAATTTACGTGGGCTTATGTTTGGAATAACAATCATCACTGGGCTGCCAGCACTATGACATGGCAAGTCAGCACAGTACAAGAAGCACACGGTGTGATTATGCAGCTTCTTGTCTTGTATGGATAGTCTGTTGTCACAGAGTGCTACAGTATTTTGTGCTGTAGTATACTGTACATTGTGTTTTTTGCCTCTTGCATCATACCAAAGTATCTTTAAAGTTTTCCTAGTACCAGCAATGCTAAGAGGTGTGAAGCCTTCACCACTGAAGTTAAGATAGATGTGCTTAAACATTATGAGAAGTGAATGAACAGCCGATATTGAGCATGCTCTTGGACATGGCGACTTTAACAGCGTTTGTATGACCAGTGTGGGGCAGATGCTCTGCCCACAGTTTGTTTATGGATTTCAGGGTTTTCATATTGATACAAGCATCATTCCATGGTTTTCATAATGATACAAGCATCAAGAATGTGGGCACATATTGTGGAAATAGCAAAAATGAGTTGGCTTTACAGAGGTTAAGGAGGGTGATTTGGAGCAGTTGCTACAACCACACTAGGAAGAGCTCTCAAAGGAAGCACTAAACTCCAACCTCTTTGACATTAACTTAATATAATCCACAGTCCCTAGGCAAAAAGATCCCACCCTCCTGTTTATGCTCTGATCATCATCCATCATTACAACACTATAACCACCATTTCAACACAGCCCAAGGCTCTTTATACCTACAATGCAAACACCATAATGAAGACACCAAGCACTTACTAAACTGCCCTGCACTTTTTGCACAGATACACACAACACATTAATTTTCTTTCCACCAAAAGGGGTTTTAAAAGGCTGGGAGTTATGATCAAATACCAAAATAATCATAGTTGTGGTTGCATATAGGCAACCTCCAAGCTACCTCAATTAGCTCATTGGTCCAAATAACAATCTGCTTGTGAAGCTCACAGCATGTACAGGCAACAAACATCAACAAACTCAACCAGAGTCTACATCCATTAAAAATCATTTATCTCTAACTTTTAAGAACTCTGGGGTTACATACATGATACACAAGAATAGTTGATAACAGCAAGATTCATGTCTTGACTACTCTATTTGTATGTCATACTACAAGTCTTTTTAACAATGATTGCCCTCCTAGAGGAGAGGCACTGTACATAATTTCTGCAGCTTTGACTGCTACAAAGTTGAAATTACATTTCTGCCAACTTGGTGTTTAAAGATCTTTTCATATGCTCAATGTACAACTCAAATTGTGATCCTTTCTTATGCGAATCTTAACTACCAGATCACAGTAATCTCCCACAAAAACAACCACCATCCTAAACAAATTTTGTTATTCAATCTGATTATATATGCAATAATCTGTAGGGGGGTAACCTTGTACATGACATACACACAAACAACAGAAATGTCTAAGGTGGCAAATGTATGGTTACTAAACAGGTGTAAGATGTCTTGTGTATTCATATCAAATGCACTTTCATGAAGGAACATTTTACAAGAGAATTAGGTAAAAATAGTAGTTTGAAACATTTGGCAGGAACATTATGTAGTAGTAGTTGGGATGAACATTAAGTAGGAGCCTCTGGAAACTGCATTAGAGTTGCCCTCTGCCAATGCCTATTAGGGGTGAGGCACTAAAGGCTGGGAAACATCACTGGAATTCACCAATTATGGAAACTCTTTTGTCATGGCCATCCCCTTGAGGGAGTTCTTAAAGGGAACAGGTGTCAGAGATATGGAAGGATGCACGTATGCACTTTAATGAAATATGTCAAAATAAAACTATCCAAAATGTTCAAATAAAATGAACAAAAAATCCATGAGAATACACACTTTAATGCTAATATATATTATATAAGCATTTAATGATCAAATCATTGGTGACTATAATATGGCTGCAATAATCTTCATAAATTTTTCTACAGACACATTCAGCTATTTAATCCATTTCAAAAAGAAATCTACCAATCACTGACTAAAAGTTCAAACAAAATTAAGCACAATTCTGCTTATCTAATTAGCATATAACAAAGTTTTACTTACTTAATTTGATGAACAACAGTGACCAGGTTATTACGAGGTCCATACTTGACAGTCAGCTCAATACGTCCTAGACCATGAGCACCAGCCTCGTTTGAAGATCTGAAAACGATGAAAACAATAAATCCTCTCATTCAGTTTTACTTTTCCAAACGAAGGAACAAATGGGAGCAAAATGAGGACTTTTCCCTTTAAGGCTCAGTCATCTGTCTTTGAATATTACCTTGCTAACATGGGAAATTGTAGTAATGTATTAATTGAAACTGTGATATACAAGGATCAATGTACTATCAATGTACTGAACCAGGCACGTGAAATGTCTGTAGTAAACCATGGAAAGGTCTGTGGGGCCTGAAAGTGGATAGGAAGCTGTGGTTTTGGTGCATTACACATAACAGCTGGAGACAAGAGTGTGAGCGGATGTGGCATATTTTTATCTGTTTCCTGGCACTACCTAGCAGACATGGAGGGTGACAATGCTCTTTCCTGTGGGGCAGGATGGTGCCAGGAATGAATGAAGGCGAGCAAGTATGAATATGTACATGTGTATATATGTATATGTGTGTGTATATATGTATCTTTTGATATGTATATGTGTATGTGCATGTATGTATATATGCATATGAGTGGATGGGCCTTTCTTATGGGTCTTTTCTTATTTTCCCTGATGTTTGCCAATACTTGCTCACCCCAGCCCTTGTTTGCCCTCTTTTTCAGCCTCTGCAGCTTCTCAACTTAGTGCCACTTTCTCTTGTACATCTCCCACTCAACTTCCCAGAAAATAATGCTTGTGCATCTCTTCTCTTTCATTATCGTAACTTCCTCAACCCATCTTATTTTCTTGCCTGTCCAGCAACAAACTTCTGTATGCCGCACACTTTTCTCACACATGTAAGTAGTGCTTCCCTAAATATCTCCCATTCATCACCTCTCCTTTTTTCAATCATCCTCATCTTCTGCTATTCTACTTTTAGTCCTGTTATCTCTTCACACAAGCCTTATTTTGGAAGCTCATACATTCATCACTATGTTCCCATTCATGTTCTCTCTTTTCCTAAAGCCTCCACAAACCCTCATTCTCACCTCCAGCAAATAATGATGAGATCTCACCAGCTGCCCCTCAATGCACATTCACAAGTTTCTTCTTTGCATGCCTATCAGTTAGTACATAATGCAGTATTGGCCAAATTCCATGTATACTCGTATATTTCCTATTTTTAAACTAAGTATTTCCTTATGTGCATGCAATTCCCCATGGGAGTGAGGCAGTACTAACAAAAAATGAGTACATTTAAGAGGGAAACAACCTTAATTGGTTGTGAATGGTATACAAGAATATACCATGATCCCTTAAATACAGTTAATCATTACCAAGGCCTACATGCTGGGCATCGTCAGACAACAACAGGGACAAAAGCCATGGTGAAATATTGGTTAATTATTCACTTGCATTATCAATATCCCTCAGTCACATGCTCTAAGTACTGTAAAACAAGTATTGTATACACAATCTGCACAAAAAAGATTTTATAAGTTAAATTTCTATAAACCTAGCCATATACTTACCTTTGTCTGAGAATAGAGTCTTCCCCAGGTGTCACAGATGGTCCCATGTGCATGAGAGGTGATGCTGCTGAGGACATAACTTCATCTATGGATTCATCCACAGATGGCTCACTAACCTTACTTTCTGATTTAACTAACACACCTGGAATGTTAACAGTCTAATGGTATTATGAACCTGTCATTTCTGCATATTCAAGAACAATCTCAATCTAACAAGCATAACATCTGAAATTACAATCCCTTTCTCCTATGGAACAACCTTAGAGCACCACTAACCCAATACGTTACCATGAAAGTTTCAAAGTTGATGGTAAAAGAGAAGGCAAGGGCAGGAATATTGGTATGCATGATGGGATATGGGTGTTGGGTAGACATACAAGTTTAACTACAAAAACTTCATAATCTCCACAATGATACACTCCCTCCATGAAAAAAAAAAATTTCACAAGATTTTTACCAGATTCCACTGTGTATGCAAGACATAAAAATTGTTTCTTCTATCACTTCTGCAAATCAATTTGCCACCTTACATGTATGTTAACAGTGTCATCTCATTCTGGAAGGCTTAGATTGCCAACATTTATATAATGTCAAGATGAAGTCAATTTCCTTACAGAAGGGAATAGCCCAATCTCATTCTTTGCAAAACAATGTCCCATTGCAATGTAGTGTTCTCCTGGAACATTATGTTCATTATTACTGGGGTTTTCAGCCTTTCCATCTAGCTAACAAATCATCAACCTTGATTAGTAAAATTTATTTCTACCAAAACTAACTAATACACCCAAGCAACTGCCATTATGCACCATACCATCTATGCCTACAGGATAGGGCAATACCAAGTGTCTTTATTCCAGTTATGTCAACCTAAAATAACTACATAAACTTTGGTTTGGATATACACCTTACCACATAAAACCTACACAACTGATTAAGTGACATCATGTAGATTACTTCCTTTATATCTAACAAAGGGGAAGAAAAGCACAAATAAAAACAACCCAGTCATGGCCATCTTTGGTAGAGAGTGTGGAAAAAAAAAAGCACTAATGAATTTGATCTCCTTAGGCATTTGCAGACCACATTCTTAATAGCAAGAAGGTTACAAAAAGAGGGGAAACAAAAGGGAAAGATATTACACTGCTCCCCTACATGAAGAAATATGGTGTCATAATTGTCTATCATAATGTGTGTGGTCTCCACACAGAAATAATGGCAAACACCATCCAAATATTACACTGATGCAGTTTTTGGTTGGGACAGACAGCTCTAGAGAGCAGGGGGTCAAAATAATGCTTTCAGGAAACCAGGAGGAAAGTAGCATTACAAATCAATTTCTCAAAGATAGAGATTTTAACCCAGACACATTTTAAGAGAGGCGAAAATAGCTATATTTCTCTGCATGCAGCTGTACTGTAGAAAATTTAATATTAAATATATACAAGCTTATCAATCAATATATACAGTAAAAACAATATATGCCCATGTAAATTTCTAACTAAAGACAAATTCTTATGGCTTAAATGCAAGCAGTAACATATAAATTATATTTAATAAATACTAGTCTGCCATTTCCCACCACTGAGGTAGCACCAGGGATACACAACAAACTGAAGAAAGCTTCTCAGCACCTTCCTCTGATCCTATTTTTTGGAATACAATAATGCATGAAGGAAAGATTTCTAGCCTCTCCCACTCTTGCATGTCTTAGTTACCTTCTATGACACACATCAGATAACTGGATAGTATTCTCTCTCCTACTATCCCATGGGAAGTGAGTATCATCTAAAGTCTTTTAAACCGAGCAAGTAAATGTACACTACATTTCAAGCAAAACAAAACATACTGCAAAGTAATCCAGATATCTGAAGTGTACATGCTACAAAAGTTATGTAATACACCATTTCTTTAACAGTGGAAGAACATAATACTAATGGACAAAAGGTTTAAAGATTATATAAATATTATGGGGCAGGGAAAAGTAACATGACAGGATATGAGAGGCCCAAGATGGTCAGTACTGCCTCTAAAATAAAGAACAAAGTATACCTTAAGCCTTACAAAAGATTACTAGAAAGGAGTCACAAGCCATGCAATCTGCTTAGGTTTATGTTCAACTCACTATCCAGGGCTCAAAACAAAAATAAATAAATACATATAAAATCTTTTCTGCAATTATTGCTAAAATAATGCATGCAGTAAAGAGTGAAGCAGTTTAACACATCAAAGTAGTTATCCTTAAATCTATTTCATACAAATCAAATACTCTAAGAGTATCTAATCCAGAGAAATTCTTACAAGAATTCTAAATTTTTTTTGAGAATTTATCAAATTTTGGATTCCTCTACATTACTCAACATGCAATGAATTACCTAAATCTCATCCAAGTATGACCAGGCCATATCAGGAGTAAATCATATCACTTCAAAATTATTCAACCCACGGCAACACTATTTAGAAGCAGAAATCATGCCTTTGAACTGCGTTATCACAAAAAAATGATGACAGGCACTGAGTAAAAACCAAATGCTGTTGTTCTTAAATGCAACATCTTCCACACTATCATAAACCACAAAATCACTTTACCACACCCTCCATAAACTTAAAAATTCACTTTAAACGTTTTTGCCATAATCCTTTAGGCTTATGTCAAAGACCATCTTTACTATACTCTCGTCTACACTATACTATATTTACTACATCCTCATGCACCAGTTCAATGACTATCTTTACTACACCCTTACAGGCCAGGTGAAAGGCCATCTTCCTTACACCCTAATTTTTATCATATCCTTTTGAGGTCAGATCACAGACAATCTTCGATACACCCTCACATTTGCCACACCCTTATCTTTACTATACATGGTATTAATAGTCTGACCAACCCCAGAGGGGTCTGGTCATTCTGTGTTAGATGAAATGCCACCTTCCCTACAGGATCATAATTACACCCTTAAAGATCATGTGAAAGCCCATCTTCAACATACCCTTAATCCCAACTACCTCTGACCTGTCCTTCAAGAGGTCAAGTCAAAGGCCAGTAGCGGTAGTTTATTTCCTTTTAACCTAACCCTTGCAGGTCTGGTGAAGTTCACCTTTATAACACCAGCCTTCGACTTGTACCAGCCTTTGACCTGACCCGTCAGGATTAAAACCAAGACCATCTTTGCTCCACAGCAAAAGCCACTAGTTCTGATCCAACCATCATGAGTTAGGTCAGAAGTCCAGATACAGTGATGGCACATCAAACGTGACAATTATGGGTTTAGTGAAACATTTCCACAATCTTGTGGTTCATATATGCTGGCTGCTGGAAAGAATAAACATTGCAAAAACATCATCTCCCTCACTTGAAGCCAAAAAGTGAAGTTTACAAAAGAGATTTTGACACGTGATCACTGGATCATATGATACAACATACATCAAGTAGGAGTAGCTTCATGCAACAAGATGGATTTACTTCCTAACAAAAGAGGTTAAATCCAATAACTCAACAACAGTTCCTTATAGAATGCTTTACACTTCTGTTTATTGCATGATACAGATGAAAACAAAAAATCCATAGTTTTATATTAT
This sequence comes from Panulirus argus, assembly GCA_038088735.1. Lineage (NCBI taxonomy): Eukaryota > Metazoa > Arthropoda > Malacostraca > Decapoda > Palinuridae > Panulirus > Panulirus argus. The sequence goes on along the minus strand of JAYMFT010079071.1, from coordinate 3,546 downwards.
CTGGAAGTTTCAGAAGCTCTAAAATCTTAACCAAAGACTACACAAGGACATCAGGTATACAATATTCGAGTCTTCCATTACGCAGCTAATTAGAATAATATGCAAATATGGTAGACAAGCATTCAAAAATGCAAAATTAATACTCTAATTCATGAAGATACCTTTGTGTTGGCCTGGCTAATTACCAAGTGTGGGGCAGTAGTGGGTATGTTTGGGTATGAGAGTGCCCAAGAAGTGAGAAGGGTGTTGCAATGTTTTTTTCTTTTATATTCACCTATGCTTCACACTACTTAATTCTTACACAGGCACAGCACTGGTGAATATTGTTAGAAATATTACATTATTCCTACTGAAAATGCAGGGAATATTGGCTGATGTGTGGAAGAATACCAAAGGCACTTCTTCCTCTGGAAATATTCAAACTCTTTACCTATCATGTTACAAAATCCCTAATCAATCAATAATTATAATAAACTAAATATCAGGTGATGAGATATATGGTTATGATCTGGATGAATATCAAGGTCCTCAAGTTTTCCTATTTACCAATATAAAATGAAAGAGGTATAAGTAAAGAAACTGTATGAAAGTTACCATTTTATGACTGGCATGGCAATGAGATACCCCAGATGGTTTGTGGAGGTCGTTCTCACTCAAATTTTCCACTTTCCATTAGAAAATGAAATGTAAAATTCAAGGATGTATTCAAATATATGAGCAAAAAAATGGCCATGGTACAGTGCTGAAGATCCCCCAGATGGGTGTGGAGGGTGTGCATTATTCTAATTCAATTTCCGGTTATAAAATGAAAAATACACGCAAAACATTATGTGCAAAAAGGCGAGCTAAAATACCTCATATGGCTGTGGTATAGTGAAAATCCCTCAAGGGGAAGGTGGATGATGGGCAGGAAGGTATAAGTCATTTACATTTTCTGTTTCCATTACATTAGGAAAGAAACAAATAGAAAAGTAGAGAATATGTATAAACAAGCTAACATACCTCATATGGCTGTGATGTGGCTCTAAAGCAGACGCACAGAGTCCAATGAAGGGTGTACATCAGCCACCGTTATATTCCAAATTGCCATCTATGCTGCCCACATATGAGAAGTGACCAAGGCAACACTGAGTAGCCACACAAATGTCATGTCATTGGCAGGTGGTTCAGAAAAACCCTAACACTAAAGATTTTCGTAATTCCCAGCACTCCATGCATGGTCAGCTCTTTATGTAGACTGGTATTTATGGGTTCTGAGAAAACTAGGCACAGCTATGATGCAATTTCTTCTGTAAAAAGAGTACACAAGCTGAAGGTAGTTAGGGTGACATCCCATGCTGGCCTATTTCAGAGTAACCATGCTAACATTTCATTCCCATTTCTTTACATTTCACATGATCTGCACTTTCTCACCAAATGATACAAATGATAAATATTCCTCCATAATTTAGGTCATCCAATAACCTATGTATTTCTGCAGTCACTGTGCACACAACCTACAGGTTGATGGTCTTGCAATTCTAAGAATGGTGGCTATATGAGAGCCAAAATTTTTTTTTTTTCATTTTTTGCACCTTCCTGGCAGAGGAAGAGTTCCCTATAAGCTATCAATGGTACTAATCAACTGAACATTCAAAGAGGCAGGAAACTGAAATCATGTGACAAAATCTCTATAGAAATATCAAAGGTCAGCAGTTTAAGGGTTTAACTCCATTCTAGGAGTTAAATCCAGAGTGTAGGGTAAATAAAATTATTAAAGACCTGGAGACTAAACTGTCAGATGACCCTTTCAGCAAGCACAAAATAACATTTACTTCTTAAAAAAGGCAATACCCTTACACTTTAAAAGAAGGTAACAAATTCAACGAAATAAACTACTTAACCTTCCAAAAAATACTTATTAATCTTTAAAAAAAAAACTGCCATTCAATAATTTCAAGGAACAGTCCACAACTCAAAATGTTAATAACATAATGGAAATTCAGAAAAAGGTGAACATTAAGAGACTGACTGGATGGAAAAATGTTTGAAGCTAGCAATGTAAGGAAGGAAGACTGTATGCTTGCACCAACTTATCAAGTAGTAGGATACAGCCTAATAAACATTTGAAACAGCAGCAGCCTAGATCACATGAGGACAGCCTAACGAACATATGAAATAAGCAGTCCAAGATACATTTTAATGCCAGGCATGCTAACTCACATGGGTTATGTGTTGGCCCTCAAAGCAGCAGATTTAAAATAATCCTGAGCCGGTTTACCTTTTTTTGCAAGATTATTTGGAAAAAAATCTGTTCAAGTAACCTCTTGGTTAGCAGCACATAAAAGCTAAAGATTCTTGAGTAACAGCACAACAAGTCTTATTATGCTAGCTCAAGCAAACATGGTCAAGATTTCACTCAAGAAATTAAAGTGTTCAAGAATCTATTACATTTATAAAAACACCTAAAGCAATCTTGGATTAGTGATACTCCACTTCCAAATTCTAAATGATTATTGTGTGGCCATCGGCAACTCAAGGGTGTGCCGTTACGAGAACTGCTTCTTTCCCTACACGTCGAAGCTTTGGAACTCGATACCTTCTTATGTCTTTCCCAATAACTATGACCTGGCTCATTTCAAGACAGGTTTTTCTCTCAAAAATTTGTAAATACTTTCCTTGTCATTTTTCACCCCTTTCTTAATTCTCTCTACATTTCAATTAGGGCCCATCCATGATGTGGACTTTCGTCCGTGACTGGAGCCTTCAACATAAAAAACTAGGATGAATGAAAAGTTAAAATAAGTCACTTGAATGAGGCTCCCCTAAATTACCAGATACTATTTAAATGCTTGATGACTAACCCTCAAAAAAGGCAAGGATCAACTGAAGGGCTATTTTTGGGATGGTAAACCGCATCAAATCATGTATCAGCTTTTCCAATCATGTCAGATAACTAACTGAATTATCATACCATAAGTAGAAAGAGATCTCTTACACTGCCAGGAAGGTGTAGAAAAAAATGTGCTCCCTTGGTACCCTACTACCACCATCACAAGAGCATGACTATTGACCTGGTTGTCAGAACACTGACTAATAGAGAAGTAGGTTACTGCAAAAAGTAAGTGATGAGAAACGTACACATGCATAGATGGTGAGGAAAAAGAAAAATAAGCAAAATTGGAAGGAATATTACTTTTAGCAGGATTACATATGGAAGACAGAGGCTATATACATTTTTTTTTCAATTTCCAAAATTTTCAAAATATCAGAGGCCAGAATGGTAAAACGGACAGAGCTTGTGCCTAATAGATCCGGATTCCAACCCATCCATCCTCCTCCTCTCTTTTACACAAGACAAAAGCCTTCCATGTGCATTTACAACACTGTCAGGGTGACTTTTATACCACATAAAGGTACTCCTGCGTCTGTCTGTCCCTGGCATGCACACTGTAGATACATGATATATGACAGACGCATTTATGTAAAATGTACCATCTGTTTAGTATGTCCTGTATATATATATATATATATATATATATATATATATATATATATATATACAGG
>JAYMFT010079060.1:0-14351 GCA_038088735.1 Panulirus argus | reverse complement strand
TTTAACGCTACCTTGCTAATGCAGGAAATGGCGAATATTTATGAAAAAAAAAAAAAAAAAAAGTCTGTTAAGTATACCAGGAAGAGTGTATGCAAGAATATCAACTGACAGAGTGATGGAAGTGACTGAATGCAGAATAAGTGAAAAGCAAGGGGTTTTTAGGAAAGGTAGGAGATGTGTGGATTAGATTTTCGTGGTAAAGATGACTGTGGAAAAGTATTTAGCGAAAGGTAAGAAGTTGTATGCAGCTTGTATGGATCTAGAGAAGGTTTATGACAGAGTCGAGTGGAATGCTATGTGTAAAATGGATTGTGTAAAACCCTTTTATAGCAGAGCAAATGCATGAGTAAGATTGGATGGAAAGCTGAGCGAAAGTTTTGAGATACATTTAGGTGTGAGGCGGGGCTGTGTGATGTCATCATGGCTTTTTAATATATATATGGGTGAAGTGACAAGAGATGAAAGTAAAACTAGAGAAAAGGGGTGAAGAGATGGAATGTGGCAGTGAGATATGGTGGCTAGTGGCAAGCCTGTTTGCAGATGGTCCTATGTTGTGTGCGGAGAGTGGAAAGGAGTTGCAGAAGGTTGTAAGTGTGTTTCATGATGTATGTAAGCAGAGGAAATTGAAGGTAAGTGCAAGAAAAAGTAAAGTAATGGTGTTTGAAAGGAATTGGAATGAAAGTGTAGATCTTATAAAACCATATAGAGTGAAAAAAGAAAGTGTACTAAATTGTGCTTTGGATGGGGGGGAGGGAAAGAGTGGAAAAAGTAAGGAATTTTAAGTATCTGGGAGCTGTCTTGGGTAAGTATGTTGATATGGAAGGAGAGATAAGGGAAAGAGCAGAGTAGGGTAGAAGAGTCATTGGGTCCTTTAATAGAATAATGAAGGGTAGAGGTGTAAGTATGGAACTGAAGGGAGGATTAAAGGACAGCATAGTCCTCTCAACCCTGACCTATGCAGCCAAAACATGGACGAGGAGTGAGGCACAGAGGTCCAGGATGTGGAAATGAGCTATTTGAGAAGTGCATGTGGTGTGACTAGATGGAATGAAGAAAAAATGAAAGGGTGTATGAGAGATGTGGTATGGCAAGAAACGCAAAGGGTGTGAATTGTGGAGTGGTAGAATGGGTGAAACGTAATACTTTGAGCTGGTTTGGGCATGTGGAAAGAAAGTAAGAGAGGGAGCTTACAACATGAGTGTATAATAGTACAATTAAAGGGATTGGTGTGAGTGGAAGACCACCTATGACATGGGCAAATACGGTGGAGGAATACTGGAGGGAAAGAAAAAGAGGAAGAATGCATGGAATGGTGTATGCAAGGGAGGCAAGTAAGGACAGGGATAAGTGGAGACTCTTTTGTTGTGGCCACCCCTTGATGGGACTCCCTGGAGGGATTAGGCATCAGAGATATAGATAAATAGATAGATCAAATTTACATGCCAACTAACCTGTCCCTCAAACCTGCTGAACCAAATTACCTTGCTCTTATTCACATTTACCCTCAATTTCCTCCTGTCACACACTTTTCCAACCTCAGTCACCAACTTCTGCAGCTTCTCACTCAAATCACCCACCAGTGCTGTATCATCGGCAAACAACAATTAACTCACTTCCCAGGCCCTCTCATCCCCAAAAGACTGCAGGCTCACCCCTCTTTCCAGAACTCTTGCATTTACCTTCCTAACCACCTCATCCATAAACAAATTACACATACATGGGGACATCGCACACCCCTGCCGCACACCTACTTTCATTGGGAACCAATCACTCTCCTCTCTCTCTACTCATACACATATCTTACACCCTTGATACAAACTCTCACTGTTTCTAGCAGCTTACCTCCCACACCATATATTCTTAAGACCTTCCACAAAGCATCTGTATCAACCCCATCATATGCATTCTCCAGATCCATAAATACTACATAAAAATCCATGATTTTCTAAGTATTTCTCATATATTTTTCAAAGCAAACACTTGACCCACACATCCTCTACCACTTCTAAAAGCACACTGCTCCTCCCAATCTGATACTCTGTACATGTCTTCACCCTTTCAATCAATACCCTCCCATACAATTTTCCAGGAATACTCAACAAGCTTATGCCTATGTAGTTTGAACCCTCACCTTTATTCCCTTTGCCTTTGTACAATGGCACTATACATGCATTCTGCCAATCCTCAGGCACTTCACCATGATCCATACATACAATGAATATTCTTACCAACCAATCAACAACAACAGTCACCCCTCTTCCTTAATAAATTCAACTACAATGCCATCCAATCCTGCCACCTTGCCAGATTTCATCTTCTGCAAGGCTTTCACCATCTCTTCTCTCCCCACCAAACCAATCTCCCCGACTCTCTCGCTTCGCACACTACCTCAACCAATACACCCTACATCTGCCACTCTATCATCAAACACATTCAACAATCCTTCAAAATATTTACTCCATCTCCTCCTTACTCTATCACTACTACTTCCCCCATTGCCACCTTCATCGATGTTCCCATTTGTTGCCCCATTCTAATTTGCCCTCTTTTCAACATTTGCACCTTTCCCTTGACTTGCCGCTTTCTCTCATGCATCTCCCAGTCATTTGCGCTCCTTCCTTGTAAGTATCGTCCAAACCCTCTCCTTTCTCTTTCACTATCAACTTTACTTCATCCCACCACTCACCACCCTTTCAAATCTGCCCACCTCCTACCTTTCTCATGCCACATCCATCTCATACCATTAATGCTTCCCTAAATACATCCCATTCCTCACCCACTCCCCTCACTTCATTCGCTCTCAAATTTTGCCATTTTACACTCAATCTCTCCTAATATTTCTTTACATAATCCTTCTTTCAAAGCTCACTTACCCTCACCACTCTCTTCTCCCCGACTTTCTCTCGTCTTATGTGAAAACCTCTACCAATCTTCACCTTCGTCTCCACAAGATAGTGATCAGACATCCCACTAGATGCCCCTCTCAGAACATTTACATCCAAGTCTCTCTTTTACACACATATCAATTAATACATAATCTAATAATGCCCATTGACCATCTCTTCTACTCAAATACATATAGTTGTGAACATCTCTCATTTTAAACCAGGTATTCCCAATCACTAGTCTTTTTTCAGCACACAAATTCATGAGCTCTTCACCATTTCCATTCACATCACTGAATACCCTATGTGTACCAATCATACCCTCAACTGCCACATTACTCATCTTCGCATTCTAATCACCCATCACTAATATCTGGTCTCATGCACCAAAACTGCTGACACATTCACTCAGCTGCTCCCAAAAACTTGCTTCTCAAGATATTTCTTCTCCTGGCAAGGTGCATAAGCACTAATAATCACCCATCTTTCACCATCCACTTTCAGTTTTACCTACATCAATCTGGAATTTACTTCCTTACACTCTAACACACACTCTCAAAACTCCCGCTTCAGGAGTAGTGCTACTCCTTCCTTAGCTCTAGGGGGAAAGAATACTGCCCATGTATTCCCTACATGTCGGAGAAGGTGACTAAAAGGGATGGGAGCAGGGGCTGAAAATCCTCCCCTCCTCCAGTTTTACTTTTTCCAAAAGAAAGAGAAGGCAACCAAGGGAGGATTTTTTTTCTCAAAGGCTCAGTCATCTGTTCCTGGGGATAAGAGAAAAGGAATACTTCCCATGTACTCCCTACGTGTTGTAAATGGCAACTAAAAGGGGAAGGAGCGAGGGGCTGGAAATCCTTCCTTCCAGTTTTATTTTTCCAAAAGAAGGAACAGTGAAGGGAGCCAAGTGAGGAGTCTTCCCTCTAAGGCTCTTTCATGTGTTCTTGAATGCCACCTCACTAATGAAGGAAATGGCAAATATGTATGAAAAAAAAATATACCCTCGAGTCTTTGGACACATCATCCTTGAAAATTTTTGTGTGTGGACCACTGCCTATGATTGAAGAAATTAATGATCATCTTTTAGCTTGTGGTTTGTTACAAAATTAAGTCCTTTATGAAAAGTGGTGGTGATTTTTAATGTGTGTTCTTTCAGAAAATCTTGTCTGTCATGGTGGATTTAAAGACTATGCTATAAAGTTCAGCAGATTTAATTCAGATATTTTCTGTTTAACTTAGGAATAGTATGAATGAATTTGTACATAAAATACTATAAATTTTGTAATTAAAAGAACAATAAAAGAGAACACATTTTCCATTCCCTCTTACAAAAGGAGTATATTTCTTATTTATTTAGATATATTTTAGCTATGTTCAGTGAAAAACCAGAATTACTCTACTACGATAAAGCAGCTGCCTAAGAAGTACTGACCTAGATTTTAATCAATCTTTTTGGTCCACAGTTAATGTTTTGTGCCTTCCCCTGCACATAAATGAATCTTTTGATGAAAAGATGCACAAAATTATGAAAACCAATATCTTTTTCATGAATTGAGACTTAACTGTTCCTAGTTTAGCAAAAACCCTTTATTGTCATAGACACATTACATATTTCATAACATTTTTTTATCTATATAATTAGGAACAAAAGCTTTCAAGACTTTTATATTTTTCTTATGATTTAAGCATGCATCATTAAGGAAAACACAGTATTTACTGGACTGGCCAGTTCTGGATACAAGCTGAGTGGGTGCAATGTGGCTGTGTGTGCAGCATGGATGTAGCAGAAAATGGCAGTGGATGCTGCTGGCGGGATGGCCACTACAGAAGTGCCAGGTTCCTAGAAAAGGCCCACAACCACCCACCATGGTCACTATTGGTTACTGATGTTTCCAAGCAGCTCCAGCGACTCATCTTTGTGGGATGCTATTTATGACCTACCAAGAGAGCCTACAATGTGTGAGGAATTCACCTTGTGGCAGGAAGGTACAGTACCTTAATTAAGGGCAGTAGCACCTCACTGCATTTGCCTTGATTGAGGACAGTATCACTGAAAGGTCTAATGAAGGCTACAGATGTTTGTGTAACCTAAATCTAATGATAAAAAAAGCAATTTCTCACTGGTGTTAATGACATGTTCATGATAGGATGATACTGGGTAATTTAAGATGGTGGCTAATGACTCTATGAATATCTTATCATCATATCCTAGTAATGAAAGAAGTAAATAAATGATAGAGGAGAAAGAAGACTTCCCACGTACTCCCTGCGTGTCATAAAAGGAGACTAAAAGGGGGGGCAGAAAGATGGAGATGGCCCATATTTACTTTAGTAAGGGCCAACCATCACCAAAAGTTCACAAGTATATCAGCTTCAAAAAGATGGATAAAGGATACTGATCCACCAAACAGAAAAATCGTGACTGGTAACAGACACTCTGTCAGCACGTAATCCTGGTATAATTTGAAGCTGTCAAAGATTCAGAAGAAGGAGGTCAATGACCATCTGTGGCAGCTTCTGAAAGGTCTAAGGTAGGCCTGAAACAAGCAGACATGCACTGCCATGGTTTAGTGACCTATGAAGGGAGGGGAAAGCCAGCACCTCCTCACCAGAAATACTGAGGGATGGAATGTCCTAACCATGATTTTCCAAATGAATATCCTACAGAGTGTCTTATGCTCTTGGGATATTCCACAGAAGAGAGAAAATCTACAAGAAAATGTTGTGATCACCCACTGTCATTCCAGCTATGACACCATGCAACTGAAATAATTCTGCTCAGTTAATATTAAGTCAAACCACAAATTCAATAAAAAGTTGACCTAACTAAAGGTGGGTGAGGCAATGACTGAAGGTAAGTGATGTGTCTAGCTCAACACATGTTTTCATAGGTTCATACATAGGTTCATACATAATCTAAATATTAAAGCCTTCTGGACTGCATTAACAAGAAAGAAGGATCTATACAAAGGCCAAAGAAAACTGCAAGGATTCCAATTTCCACCTTCAGAAGATAAGCCACATATTTTCAGCTAAACAGATTGTTCATAAAGGGATGGAACTCATTAGCTTAGTTACAGATCCTAGCTGATACTTCGTGAAAAGTAACACACAATATTATGAAACACACTCAGATCCATCAATTGCCTAGCTAAGCATCTCATGCCAGCTACTTTCTTTCGCCAAGAAAACCAAAAAGGCAATTGTTTAAAGGGAATGATGCATAAAACATATTGGGTGAACCTTCTGTGAGGATCTGAATTTAGCGCAATGATATTGGAGGCTCGGTGGCTACCCACAGGGGCACGCGAGTTTACAGGCATTGTTGACAAAAGGCCATTTTGAGATGCCAGCACACGTTGTGTTTCTGAGGAAGTGATTCTGCTGGGTTTCTGAAGGTATGTCAAGGCTGTCAGTGTTAACTAGGAGATGCAGGAAGGATGTAAGTTGTGCTAATGTGCTAATAAAGTAAAGAAGTCTGTTGTTTATGGAAATAGGGTTTTCAGGAGTTTCTGAGAGGAGCGCGTGTGGAAGACATATGGTGACTGCGCTGACCTTGAGAGGGTGCTGTGAGCAAGCCTCCAGTATCACCCTCTCAGTTCAACTGGCCTGTGCTATATGCCATATTGAATATCAACGTCAGTAGGTGCCCATTGGTATGGATGGGCTAGAGATTGGAGTATGTCCACGGCACTAGGTGATCACAAGAAAACTACACACCCTTGGTTGGACGGCAAGACTACCGTCACTGATGCAGCTAAGTGCTCGGTGTTACAACTCCGTATGGTGGAGTTCTTAGCATGCCTTGTTTAGGAGAAGTACCCCAAGTGGACCAAGTCACGAGACTCAGGTAGGCCCGTATGGTAACCAGAATGTGAGTGGTGTGAGCCGAGTGGGAAGAGGCCTTATAGGTGCTGGGTTGGGAGAAAACCAGGCAGTGCTTTAATAAAGAAGTACATGTTGGTAGTACTGACCCATGTACTGTATGTAAATATATTTGTGAGCATTTGTGGTAGTGTTTCTATTTGGAGTTAATTTCTTTGTGTAAATATCTTCAAAGAGCAGTTAAAGGTTTTGTTTGGAGAAAATTCTTATTGTAGGATTAGTGATAACTGTAAATTAAGGTTTTGTAAACCCTACCAATTGTTTGTACACCCCAGCAGGAGATTCTCTGTATTGACTGCTACAGGTGAGCCCTAAGACAGAGGAGGGCTGCCTAAGCCCAGCTCATTAAACTTCTAAAGAATAAGTTTGAGCAATATAGGGGCACACTAGGTAGTAAATGCTGGGACTCTATGTTTAAATGCAGACTCTGGAGATGGTCCATAAATATCTAGAAGGCATCACTTATAAAAGCTGCTACAAGCACATGTAAAACTGATGAATATACGTTTGTACAATACTAAAGCCATTATGGCCTACAAAGTTAGGAAAATAAGTAGGCTACAAAGTCTCTCTCAGTGTGAAAGAGTCAATCAGGCTGGTAAAAAAAAAAAAAAGCAAGCTTTCTCCCAGATAACAGCTTTTAGTCAGTTTGAGGCATCTTTCAAGAAAAAAATGTTATGTTACTTCATTGAGAATATGTCTGAAGTCAGATGACTTTCTACCAAGGCAAAGGCTGAAGAAGAATTATTTATGAGAACTGGGCAAATCATACTCACGGAGTACTGATATCCAGCTAAACATTACGAGGCAGGCACCCCTCACCACAAAGCAGGACCCATGAATCTCTCTCAAAAAAAAAAACCTAAACAGAGGCCCAGCTTTCCTTCTATCGAAAACAGTTTTCATGCAAGATCAGCCAAACCTGGTCTTTATAAACATAAAACAGGAAAAATCAAAGGATCATCCCAAAAACTATGGTCACAATCCATGATAACACTAAGACCTAAAGTACTTTATCCAGTCCAGAGATCTCCTGATGCTTCAGAAGCAGCTTATACTGGGGTACAACTTGGGGATAAATGCTACTGTGTAGCCATTTCCCAACTGATCGTACTCCACTGCACACAGTTTTCTCGTAGCCATATCTAAAATGAAAACCATTTTCTGCATAAAGCCGAGGATTAACCATGCATTCATTGAGACCATAAGATTCCAGCATCAAGTTAACCCTCTGATCGAGTAAGCAAGTTGTTTTTGTGTACAGAATCCATACTTGGGCAACTATCCATGCATCTTAATTGGCTAGATAAGCTGAAAAGTCCATAATCCTATCTCTGTTGAACAAAAGTTCCATTAACAAAAATCCAAAAGATGCTGACACAAGGTCAGCAACATGTTAAGCTATATTCGTTATACAAATAATTTAGAGCTACACCTTCTGAAAGGCAAAGCAAAACTGTTCAGGAGCACAATTTAATGCTGAACAAATTGAACTCCTGATCTAGAATAATCCAATCTCTTCCACACAAGAAGAAAACTGACAAAGCTATTGAGCAAAGTATATTCTCCTGAATCTGCTAAAGTCTGGAAATCTTTAACATAAGAAATTATTAGCACTTTCATGACATAAGCCTGACTAGTGCTAGAATCAACCTGGTAAAATTCTGTGAATAGCCTGAAAGGCATCACTTTGACTTGTTAAGTTTTCTTGCCTGCCTTCACTATTTCTTGACAACTTCCCCATCCTGAAATGATCAGCCTAAGAAGGTCTAGAAACATCTCTCTACACTTCCTCTTTGGTCGTTTTGAACTTTCACATTTAGATTACTTGATTTAAGATCAAAAGTAGTGGAATTACTCTAAACGAAAAGCAAAAAATTGAGCTCATGTTAACCATCAAAATCGAGAAACCATCATACCGTGACTGGTGATTCTAGTGTTGTCTCCAAGTACCTAGTTTTCAAAATAAAGTACATATTCATTTCATGAAAAACACCTCAATAAGAAATTATGGTATACTGCACAGTGGCAGTATCATAACCAATGAGGTAGGAGGTGCTGCTAATGTGAAAAGTAAAAAGAAGCTTAAAACTGGGAAAATTATTAAGTTTCAGTACCTCAAGGGGATACTCTAGTTTTACTAGAGTATCCAAGTCTCACCCCTTAGGGGTGAAACTAAAGGGAAACGCGATGCCCAATTACATAAGGGCAATCACCTGTGCGCTGTCAATTTTAGTTTTTTGACAATTTTGGAACCTAATTGCCTCTAGAAACACTGAACTGGAGTCGCCCTCAGCCAGTGAACTGTCAAGAGTGAGGTAAAAAAAAGCTACGAAGCGGCAATGGAGTCTACCAGTTATGCCAAGGAGTAGAAGAGATGAGCGACTGAGGGTGATGGCACTGAATATGAACGAGATGACTGGTGAGAGTAAAAAGAGGGAGCTTGTGGAGAAGCTTAAAAGTTTTAGTGTGGATGTGCTAGGGATTGGGAAACCTATATCCCTAAGCAGGGTGTTTGGAGTGAAAATGGAAATGATGAATGCAAGTTATTGGAGGACATGGAAAAAGGTGTGATATGGATGGGAATAAGCGAAATTTATCAGGGAAAAGGAAAAGAAGGATGTGCAATTCTGCTAACACTAAGAGTGTGGGACAGTATTACAGAAAATGGGTGGAATGGATCAAGAATTGTGTGGGTGAAGGGAAAGATTAGGATTGAGAAGTATGCATGAGTATGTGTTTATACGCCTGTGAATATGAAGACTGCACGAGGTAAGGATGAAATGAAGCTTTTCGGGAACAATTTGAAAGACTGTTTAAACAGTTTTAAGAATGAGAGAATGGGGTCGTATTGGGCGATATGAATGCAAAAGTGGTATGTGATGAAATTGGCGAGATAGCTGGTAAATGGGGAGTACCTAAAGTAAATAAGAAGTTATCTTGTGGATATTTGTGCTGAGAGGAGTGTATTCCTTTCAAACACCTTTTTTCAGCACAACATGATCTATAGATATACATGGATGAAGACTGATGGAAGAGAAGAGCAAAAAGTCTTTGATTGACTATGTGGCAGTGGATGAAAGATTGAGAAAGGCTATGCTAGATGCTAAACTCGTGAGAGGATTCTTTGGGGACTCTGACCATTTCGCAGTTCTTGTTGGGATAAGGATCAGGGATATGTGGAGGTATGGTGTAAGGAAGAATGGACGCATAAAAGTGTTGGCAAGTGAGAAGATGAAGCAGAAAAAATGCAAGAAGGAATACGAAAGGAAGGTTACTGAAAGCTTGGATGGAAGTGCAGTGAATGTAGGGAGGCAGTCATGTGTGAATGCGGTGTATAAAATGATGAGAAATACTATTAAAGGTTGTAGAATTAGGAGTTGGATATGAGGTAGTGAGATGTAAGAGTAAAGGTAGTGAGATGTAAGAATTAAAAGGGCAATGCATGGTGAAGAGAGATTAGAAATGCTGTGGAAGAGAAGAAAAGGCATATGATACACTGCTTGATAGGAATGTACCAGTGGAAGTTCAGCAAAGGAGGAGGGAAGAATACAAAATATGTAAGCGGAATGTTAAGAAGCTGACAGAGGAAAGCCAAGAAAGAGCATATAAAGATTTTGAAAGGGGTGGCATATAAAGATTTTGAAAGGGAGTGAAAACTTTTGGAATAACAAGAAACTACACTGGAAGGAGGTGAAAAAGGAAAGTAGTGGATGTAAGAGTGGAAATATTAATGCGAGAAGGAAGGAAGGGGAGTTACTGAACAAAAAGGAGGAAGTGAAAGGAAGAAGGAAAAAGTATTCTCAAGAGCTGATGAATGTAGGAGAAGGGGAAGCAGCAGTTGTTACATGCATGGATATGGAGGATGGAAGGAAGAGGATAGAAGTGCAAGGGCCTATAGCAAAAATGGAGGCAAGAAGGGCACTAATGAGGCTGAAGGTAGGAAAGGCACCTGGAGTGAATGGGATTACAGCTGAAATGCTGAAGTGTGGAGAGCGTGATCGGATGGATGCATCTTATATGAAATTTAGCATGAAAACAGAAGGCTGTACCTGAGGACTGGCTGAAAGCCAATATCATTCCTTTATTCAAAGGAAAAGGTGCTAAGGATGTATGTAGTAATCATAAGGGAATAAGTCTGTTAAGGATACCAGGAAAAGTGTATGCAAGAATATTAATTGATAGTGACGGAAGTGACAATGCAGAGTAGCAAGGGGGCTTTAGGAAAGGTAAGGGATGTGTGGATGAGATTTTTGCAGTAAAGTTAGACTGTTGAATAGTATTTAGCAAAAGATAAGAAGTTATATGCAGTTTTTATGGATCTGGAGAAAGTGTATGACAGTCAAGTGAAATGCTTTATGGGATGTGTTAAGGATACATGGTATAGGGGGTCAACTTTTGGATTAAGTGAAAGCCTTCTATAAAGGAGCAAATGCCTGTGTAAGAGTGGATGGAGAGGCGAGTGAAAGTTTTCGGATACATATAGGTGTGAGGCAGGACTGTGTGATGTCACCGTGGCTTTTTAACATATACATGGATGACGTGATAAGAGAGATGAAAGCAAAACTAGGGAAAAAGGGTGCAGAGATGGTGTGTGGCAGTAATTTATAGTGGCTAGTGGCAAGCCTGTTTGCGGATGATACTGTGTTGTTTTCTGAGAGTGAAGAGGAGTTGCAGAAGGTTGTAAGTGTGTATTATGATGTAGGTAAGCATAGGTTATTGAGTGAACTGCAAGTAAATATAAAGTTATAGTGTTCGAAAATTATAGTTTCGAAAAGAAACAGAGTGAAAGTATAGATTTTGTTGTACCATATAGAGTGAAAGAAGAATGCGCACTAAATTGTGCTTTGGATATGGGGGGAGAGAGACGAAGTGAGAGAATTCAAGTATCTAGAAGCTGTCTTGGGTAAGTGTGGTGATATGGAAGGAGATAAGGGAGACAGCAGTACAGGGCAGAAGAGTCATTGGGTTCCTTGATAGAATAATGAATGGTAGAAGTGTAAGTATGGAAGTGAAGAGAGAATTAAGGGACAGCATAGTCCTCCCAACCCTGACCTATGCAGCCAAAGCATGGACATGGAACGAGTCAAAGAGGTCAAGAACCCAGGCTGTGGAAATGAGCTATTTGAGAAGAGCATGTGGTGTGACTAGATGGAATGAAGAAAGAAATGAAAGGGTGTATGAGAGATGTGGTATGGCAGGGAATGCAAGGGGAATTAATTGTGGAGTGGTAGACTGGGTGAAATGTTATACTTTGAGGTGGTTTGGGTATGTGGAAAGAATGCAAGACCATGAGTTTAGAAGGAGAGTATGTGATAGTACAATAAAATTAAAGGGGTTGAAGTGAGAGGAAGGCCACGTGTGACATGGGGAAATGGGGTGGAAGAATACTAGAGGGAGAGAAATGGTTGAAAAATGCATGGAATGGTGTATGTGAGGGAGGCATGTAAGGACAGGGGTAGGTGGAAACTCTTTTGGCACAGCCACTCCTTGGTGGCATCCGAAGGGAATGGACACCAGAGATATAGATAGATAGCTTGACTTTATGAAGAACAGCTTTGCAAAGATTTTAAGCAGAAATGAAGGTGGTGTGGGATTCAAAGGAGGTGAGGTGTTTCATTCCTCAGTAAGCTCTGTCCCTTATGTAAATGGCATCAGAGCGAGAGTAACCAACCCCTGTTTTAGGGAAGAAAGATTTGGTAAAATAAGGGACATAGATTGCCATTCCAGCCAGTATAACCTATGGTATGTAGTCAGCATGGCTGCAGGTATCTTGGTCAGTGATGCTGTACATATCCCAAAGTAATTGTGTAAAGAGGCCACACAGGTATGAACTCAGCTCCCCAAAGTGCCAGTGTTGGCATTTTGATTTGGGTATGGTATTGATGTTCCTAGTTGGAAGTGATGGAGATCAGATTGTGATCAAAGAACCCTAGAAGGGTTGGGAGAGTGGTTGTATTGGTCAGTAACTTATATGTTGGGTTTTTGATTATTTGTTCCAGATCTTTAAGTAGGGGAAGAGATAGGGACCCCTGCATTACCATGTTCATACCAGATAAGTCTTTGTGGTGTGCTTTGAAATCTCCTGCTAAAAGAATATCTACCCATGGGTATTAAGAGAGCAGTGCTTCATGGCAGGAAGTCAAGTAATGGAATAGTTATACAGAAGTGTCGTGATATAGTGTGGTTTGATACAACAATTTTGTTATGGTGTAGACACCTAAATTGCTCATATTTTTCATCCTAACAGTTCTTAACCCCTTATTTACTTGGAAATAGATGACACAGTAAAGCTCAGTTGATTAATGTATGAACTTTTTTGGTACTTCTCTTTTGCTATATTGTGACCCTCCTGTACATAGTTGGGGGAATTGGGAAGTATGCGAAACAAAAGTCATGGAGGATACTCACCCTATGAGCACCTTTGAAGAGATTTTGCTGATGGCAGGGTTAGCAGGAAGCACTCATGCTAGATTTTGAGCTTTATGTTTTAAAAGTGGGAGATTCAAGATCCTTGAGTAAGTAATAGATGTAATTGTACTACAGTAAGCACAAACACCACCCTTGGAGTTAAGACAATGATAGAGTTTGTAGCTGAAGATTTGATAGTGTAGCCTGTGTTCCTGTTTTATTATTTGGATTGCTAGATCATGATTGGATTTATATATCACATGTGATTATATTAGTGATTGTATTTTCATTATTCTGAGATTTTGAAATAGGAAAAAATATTGCAGGAGCCTTAGAGATTTCTTTCTCTTTCTTTTTCAGATTTAGAAAACAAGTCCTATATAATTCAAAATAATGGTGTGCCACTTCTGTGTGGATGCCTATCATTGGAAGAGGAATCCATTACAATTTCTGTTATCACCACACTTATGTTCCTTGTAACACCTCAGTCTAAGCCTGGTGAGTTTGAAGTAATATATTTAAGTTTCCTGTTCATAGCTTTTTAACTTTCTAAGAGGCTTAAAGTAAATTCTTTTGTAATAGCCACCATCCAGTGACTATTAATATGTTACATTTTTAATTTCATGTCAAAAAGAAAACACAAGACGTTGAATATTTTACTTTTTCTCTTCATGTATTCGTCTTTGTTATCACATAACTATAGTCTCAATTCTAGGGACTGCACAGACAGTTTTGAGAATGAGAGAGAGGTGGTCATATTGGGTGATATGAATGCATAAGTGGGATGTGATGAAATTGGTGAGATAGTTGGTGAATGGGGAGTACCAGGAGTAAATGAAAATGGAAGTTATCTTGTGGATATTTGTGCTGAGAGTGGTTTATTTCTTGCAAATACTTTTTTTCAGTACAAAATGGTCCACAGATATACATGAATGAGGAATGATGGAAAAGCACAGATATACATGAATGAGGAATGATGGAAAAGAAGATCAAAAGGGTTTGATTGACTGTGTGGCAGTGGATGAAAGATAGAGAAAGGCTGTGCTATATGATAGTTGTGAGAGGAATCTTTAGATACTCTGGCCATTTTGCGGTTCTTGTGGGGATGAGGATCAGGGAGAAGTGGAGGTATGGTGTAAGGAAGAATGGAGAGGTAAAAGTGTTGGCAAG
>JAYMFT010079049.1:0-14351 GCA_038088735.1 Panulirus argus | reverse complement strand
GTACATGCCTTCACTCTCTCAATCAATACCCTCCCATACAATTTTCCAGGAATACTCAACAAACTTATACCTCTATATATATATATATATATATATATATATATATATATATATTATTTATTTATTATTTTGTTTATTATACTTGATCACTGTTTCCCTCGTCAGTGAGGCAGCGCCAGGAAACTGATGAAGAAAGACCCATCCACTCATCTACACATACATGTACATACATGCACATATATGCACAATACATACATATTAGGTAGTAGGTTGTTGACAGAAGCCACCCAGGATGGTCCTACCATCTTGACTGAGGAGCGTTAAAGTGGTGCCTGGAACCATCTTACACTGTTCATGCCAGGATTGCTGGTCTTACTTTCTCTCTTATGAAAACTGGACTACCAGGCTAGTCTTACCATCTTAGAAGCGCCATACACCTTGCTTGTTATTATTACTTTTCTCACATAAGTACATTTGCTGATTCCTGTCCCCAGCATCATGGGGTGCTAATAGAATCGCTAGGTTTCAGCCTGACTCTACTGCCAATGTGAGGAAGGGTTTTGTTAGTAGTAGTACCGGCCCCTCCCACGACGTTTCCCTCTCTGTTAAACCTTCCTCTCTTTTTATTCACTATATCAGCATTTGTGGTGTCTTTAGTAACTTCTCCTCAGTTGAACACCATCTGTCTAGTACCTCTCCTAATATCTTACTTCTGTCTAAGACACAGTTGTCTGATGATGTTCTCACTGGTCCCTTTTTCATATCTAACTTTAACCTCCACTCATGATTCTGGTTCAAAGGTGGTGTTTGTGCTTATTCCAACATAAACACACCTGTTGCACGCCTCAAGGACATTGAGTCTCCAAACTTTGATGTTGTATGGCTCAAGGTCTGTCTCCCTGCTTCCATACTTTTCCTCTGTTTTGCCTATTGCACTCCTAATTCTATGGATTTTATATTCTTCTTCGACTATCTAAACTCCTGCCATGAGACTGTGACATCCTCTCACCTGCAAGCTGAGATCCTCTACGTCGGGGATTTCAGTGATCACTATAGGGAATGGTTGAATTCCTCCCATACGGATGATGGAAGGATTGAAGCCCTCACCATCTCAGTTCTCAATAATTTAGAGCAAATTATCTCCCACCCTACCCACATTCCTGACCACTGTGACCACTCTCCCAATATGCTGGATTTTTTTTTTTCACCTGTATTCCATCCCTCTGTAAATATACAATTTTGCCCTCAGTTGGTTCATCTGATCACACTCTCATATTCTAACAGTACCTTCCCCTCCAGCAGCCCCTTCTAAGAGTAAATACTGGCACCTGAACAAAGCTGACTGGAATAACTTACATAACTTTTTCTGACTTTCCTTGGGTAATTACTGTCTCTCATGTGGTGATGCTTCTGTCTCCGCCAGACTTATAGCAGAGGTTATTCTTGGAGGAATGGAAGCATTTATCCCCTCTTCCTCCAAGATGACCTCTTCATCCAATCCATGGTTCAACTGTTCCTGTTCTGAGGCCATTCAGGCAAGGGATCAGGCATATCGGGACTGGAAAATCTCTCCTTCCTCTGGCTCCCATTCAGCTTTTATCACAACCAGTAATCACTGCAAACACGTTATCTGTGAGGCGAAATGTTCCTTTATTCAAAGGAAGTGCGATAACCTCTACTTGTCATCCATTGATATGTCTTTCTAGTCTTTAGTTAAGGGCTTCTCTAACAACTTCTGTCGCTCTACCTTTCCCTCACTTTACCGTCCTGACAGTACTATAGCTGTCTCCCCCATTGATAAAGCAACTCTCTTTGGTTCCCATTTCTCCTATAACTCCATCTTGGATGACTCTGACATTCCCTCACCCCCTGCTGCTCCTCTTACTAATCCACGACTCTTCCTGTAATCTTTCTTTGGACTGTCTGAAAAGCACTTTTTTCTCTGGACACAAGCAAGGCTATGGTCCTGATGGCATCCATCCCCGTGTACCGAAAGAGTGTGCCTCTGAACTTGCTCCTGTGCTTGTTTGTCGGTTCTGTTTCTGTTTAAAACCAAAACTTAACTTTCTACATGGAAACATGCTTTGATGCATCCCATCCCTAAGAAGGATGAACCTTCTGACCCCTCTAACTGTCGTCTTGTTGCTTTGACATCTACCATTTCCAAAGTCTTTGAATCCCTCCTCAACTCCCATATCCTTAAACACCTCAAAAATCACAGTCTTCTTGCTGATCACTAGTATGGCTTCTGTAAGGCAAGATCCACTGGTGATATTCTTTCCTTTCTTACTAATGTCTGGTCCTCATCCCTGAAAGATTTTG
Source organism: Panulirus argus (assembly GCA_038088735.1). NCBI lineage: Eukaryota > Metazoa > Arthropoda > Malacostraca > Decapoda > Palinuridae > Panulirus > Panulirus argus. The sequence continues at coordinate 12,029 of JAYMFT010079049.1, read as the reverse complement.
GGGAGTCAAGTGTAGTTGCCCCTGACATATCTAAGGCCTTTGACAGGGTGTGGCATTGGGGTCTCATCTCTAAGCTTCCCTATTTTGGTTTCCCTCCCTCACTTTGCTCCTTCATATCTGGCTTCCTTTCCAGCCAATCTGTCTCTATGGTTGTTGATGGATCAGCTCCACCATTTTCTCCATCAGCAGCAGTGTCCCTCAAGGTTCTGTCCTATTTCCTACACTTTTTCTACTTTTCTTCAATGACTTCCTCTCCTCCACAAACAGTCCAATACATTCATACGCTGATAACTCAATAGTGTATTCATCCACATCCTTCAATTTTGCTTCCTCTTCTCTCACTCGATCTGCATCTCGTCTTGACACAACTTCCTCAATGAACTCAGACTTGAATAGGTTATCTCGGTGGGGTACACAAAATCTAGTTAATTTTAATGTCACTAGGACTCAATTTCTACCCATCTCTCTTTCGAAAACTCCTCATAACTCTCATATCTCCTTTGATGGTTCTGTAATTCCACCTCTTGACAGTGAATTCTTGGAAACCCCACATTATGGGAATAGCTAAGTCTGCCTCTAAGAAACTGGGTGTCCCGTTTAGATGTCATAATTTCTTCTCTTCTGAACAGTTGCTCCGTTTATACAAGGGATTGATTCATCCTTTTATGGAGTACTGCTCCCACATTTGGGATGGTTCTAGTTTTGTTCCCCTACTTGACAGAGTTGAGTCGAAAGTGATCCGACTTATAAACTGTCTCAGACTAACTTTCAAAATTGACCCCCTTGCCCTGCGCTGCAATGTTGGTTCACTTTTCCTCTTCTATAGGTATTACTTTGGCTTTTGCTTCGGAGAGCTGGCTGCTTGTGTGCCCCTATAGCTGGCTAGACCATGCAGTATTTGGCAAGCTGCTGTGTTACATGATTATTGTGTGCTCATTGGCAACTCAAGGGTGTGCTGTTTTGATAACTGCTTCTTTCCTTACACGTTGAAGCTTTGGAACTCTCTACCTTCTTATGTCTTTCCCAATAACTATGACCTGGTACTTTTCAAAAGACAGGTCTTTCACTTTCTCAAAAATTTGTAAATACTTTCCCTTGTCTTTTCTTTTGCAGTTTTTTAGTTCTCTATATTTGAATTGAGGCTTGGCCTTGATGCAGACTTTTTTCCGTGGCTGGGGAAAAAAAAACTGTTTAGGAAGGGCTGATGCAAAGGCAAAGCCTCCATGACTAGAGCTCTGCCGTATCAGCTAGACGGTACATGTTTTTCTAATCATTTTCAGTTTAAAAACTGTTATTTCACAGGTATATTTTACCTTAACTGTTCCTGGATGAATATATTTTTAGAAATGAATAGTAGTTTTGCTGAAACATGATGTATTTCAATGTAGAATAGGATAAAATACTTGAAGACAAAGGACTTTACCTAACCTGATATTCAAGAGATGTTATTCATTTTTTTTAATAGTTTCCGGTTGAATTACAGTTCTATTACAATGATATTCTATTCATACTGTGCTTGATATACTGCATTCACAGAAATCTAATATTCATGCTGAAATGAAGTAATACTGTGGAAAGTGGGATAAAATTGTGATGAAAACAATCGACTTTCGCTTTCTGTTTTTGCTCAAAAGATGTTACTGTAATTCCGTTTTGAATGATTTTCAGTTAAAAAAACTGTTGCATTACAATAATATTCTATCCCAGTTACTTGAATAAATACTTGAATGGAAATATACAATATTTTTGCTGAAACCACCCACGTTTTAGTGTAAAGTGCCGTAAGAAGAAATGGTAAACAATTTGCCCTCGGCACTCGGTGTTTCAGGCTCAGCAAACCACAGTTTATAGGACATAGAGTGTGTTTTTTTGGTGAGGATTTTCTGAAATGAGTTTTGTATGACATAAAATATGGTGCTTTATTGCCCTAATTTGTTGTTCCATTGCCTTCAAAAATTTGGGTCAACCTATACACAAGGCATATCATAAATTGATGATTTCTTAGCCAGAAATTAAGGGTCGACCTATACATGAGATAGACTTATAGACAAGTATATACTGTAGTTTCCTACTTAATTTTATGTCATGTTCTTTGGTTGTTCTATACCTACATCTCTTGAGTAACTTTTCACTTTGTGTCATCAATATGTTTCAGACATAAAGGTTGTGATAAGGTCACCCCTCACTTATCTCTCTTCCAAGGTGGGCAGATTTAAAGCCTTTCACCTTTCTATGTAACTCAGCTCTCTTAATTGAGGGACCATTTTTGCTCTGCTCTGGACTTCCTCTATTAGGTTTTTTTGCTTTTTTAGGTGAGGTGACCAATCTTGAGAGACATATTCTGGTTTTGGCTGTATGTATGTAGTGAACAGCTTGCCGAATGGTTCCTCATCTGTGAAGTTGAATGCTCTTTTAATATTTGCTTGCAGACAGTTGCTGTTTTTACCTGTTCTCCTAAGGTAGGACTGTGGTAATAGGTTATGGGAAATGTCATTTCCCAAGTTAGCGTTTCAGATCATAAATCAACATGTGCCAACCCAGGATTAGACCCATATTGGTTTGAATCCTTGATGTAGGTGTTGGCCTACACCCAACCCAGGTGTTCATCCTACCCTTGGGGATGGTCATTAAATGGTTAACTGGCTTAAGGTGGGCTGTGTGTATGTTATACATAAATAGAAGTAAAAAGATATAATACATATATACACGGTTAAAAGACAGGGCAATAAGTGTACAACCCTCTCCCCTCAACACACAAATAGTAATTACACAGATTCCAGAAGCTTGTTTCCTGCTAGATGATAATCATATCAAAGCCTTTTTTCACAGTGACCCATGATAATGATTTTTCATATGCCCAGATTGAACTTCATCTTCCAAGTATCAGACCAACTTTTCAGGGTCATTTTCCAAGGTGATGCATTCCTCCATATTTTTCACTTCCCCAAGATCTTTGCATCTTATGCAGCATACATATTCAAGTGAGTGTTCGTATCTTCAGACAAGTCATTTACGTAAATCAAGAAAAGTGGCATTGTTGTAACTAGTGAGGTAGGAGGTGCTGCTACTGTGAAGATTAAAAAAAAAATAGAGGCTTAAAATTGGGGAAAGTTGTCAAATTTCAGTACCTCATTGGGATACTCTAGTTTTACTAGAGTATCCAAGTCTCACCTCACCTTCACATGGTGACCTCGTTCGAACATCCATCTCTCCAAGACTCATGCATTTACCTGCCTCACCACCCCATCTATAAAGAAATCAAACAGCCTTAGTAACACCACACACCCCTGCCACAGAACAACTTTCACTTGGAACCATTTACTCTCCTCTCTTCCTACTTGTACACATGCTTTATACCCTTGATAAGAACTTCTCACTGTTTCTGGCTGCTTTAATCCCACACCATATATTCTTAAGCCCTTCTACAAGGCATCTCTATCAACCCTATCATATTCCTTCTCAATATCCATAAATTTCACATACAAATCCCGGTTTCTCTTAAGTATTGCTCATACATTCTTTAAAGCAAACACCTGACCCACACATTCTTTACCACTTTTGAAACTACACTGCTCCTTCCCAGTCTGATGCCCTGTGCATGCGCTTCACCCTCTCAATCACTACCCTTCCATATAACTTACCAGGTACACTCAACAGACTTATACCTCTGTGGTTTGAACACTCACCTTTATCCCCTTTGACTTTGTACAGTGGCACTATACATGCATTCTACCAATCCTCAGGCACCTGACCATGATCCTTACATCCACTGAAAAATCTCTGTTAATGAATCAACAACACAGTCACCCCTTTAATATATTCAACTGCAATAACTCCCACTTAAGCCACCTTGCCACATTTCATCTTACATAAGGCTTTCACCACTGCCCCTCTTCACCAAACTATTCTCCATGACTGTCTCACTTTGCATGCCACCCCGGTCCAGATATCCTACATCTGTCTCCCTATCATCAAACTTGTTCAACAGTCCTTTGAAATACTCACTCATATTTCCTCCTCATTTCATCACTACCTGTTACCATTTCCCCCTTTGCCCCATTCACCAATGTTCCTATTTGTTCTCTTTTTTTGCTCATTATTAACTTCCTTCCTAAACATATTCTCCGTAAAGTTTCCTGATACTTCTTCACCCCAACTCTCATTTGCCCTCTTTTTCAACCACTGCACCCTCCTGTTGACCTCCATCTTTCTTTCATACATCCCCCTACCATTTGCACTCTTCTGTAAATACTGCCCAAATGCTTCCCTTTTCTCTTTTTCACTAGCAACTATACTTCTTCCTCCCACCACTCGCAACCCTTTCTAATCTGCCCACCTCCCACCTTTTGCTTCCACATGCTTTTCTTGTGCATGCCATCATTACCTCCTTACTCACTTCTCTTGTTTGATTTTCCCTTACCTTTTGCCAATCTACACTCAATCTCTCTTGGTATATCCTCACACAAGTCTCCTTTTCAAGCTCACTTACTCTCACCACTCTCTTCTCAGTGATAGTGTTTCTCCTTTTCCTAAATCCTCTACAAATCTTCACCCTTACCTCCACAAGATAGTGATCAGACATCCCATCATCTGCTTCTCTCAGCACATTTACATTTGACAATCTCTCTTTTACATGACTCTCAATTAATATGTAATCCAGTAATGTCTGCTGACCATCTTTCACACTCATATATGGGTATGTGCGTATCTCCCTCTTTTTAAACCAGGTATTCCAAATCGCCATTTCTTTTTCAGTACATAACGCCATAAGGTCTTCACCATTTTCATTCATAATACTTAATACCCATGCCCCAATGCCTCATTACTCACTTTCACATTCAAATCACTCATCACTGATACTCAGTCTCTTGCATCAAAGCTGTTGCCACAGTCACTCAACTGCTCCTGAAACACTTGCCTCTCTTAATTTTGCTTCTCATGGCCAAGTGCATAAGCACTAATGGTTACCCATACCTTGCCAACCAATTTCTTTTTTACCTACATCTGTGTAGAATTCACATCCTTACACTCTTTCACACACTCCCACAACTTCTGTTTCAGGAATAGCACTACTCCTTCCCTAGCTCTTTTCCTCTCAAGTATATATATATATATATATATATATATATTTTTTTTTTTTTTTACAAATGCTCGCCATTTCCCACATGAATGAGGTAGCATCAAGAACAGGTGACAGAGCCTTTGAAGAAAAACAATCCTTACTTGGCTCTTTGCTCTTTTCTTTCTTTTGGAAAGTAATAAAGGAAGGGAAAATTTCCAGACACTTGTTCCTGCCTCTCTTAGTCGCCTTCTAATGACATGAACTGAATATATTGGCAGTATTCTTTCTTGCGTATCCCCAGTAAAAACAGAAGGAAAGGATTTCCTTGGGATAGGGTAGAAAGAATACTTCCCACATATTCCCTGCATGTCATAAAAGGTGACTAAAAGGGGAGACAGCAGGGGGCCAGAAATCGTCCCCTCCTCTTTTCACTTTTCCAAAAGAAGGAACAGACAAGGGGGCGATTAAGTATAATAATTAGATAAAAGGAATATATATATATTTATTTATTCATTATGCTTGATCGCTGTTTCCCGCATTAGCGAGGTAGCGCCAGGAAATAGACGAAGAAAGATCCATTCACTCACATACACACATATATACGTACATGCACATATATGCACAGTACATACATATACATACCAACTTATACATATATACATACATAAACATACACATGTATATACACATATACACATGTACATATTCATACTTGCTCGCCCCCATCCATTCCTGATGCCACCCCACCCCACAGGAAATAGCATCGCCACCCCCTGTGTCAGCGAGGTAGTGCCAGGAGACAGACAAAATGGCCACATTTTCTCACACCCAATCTCTCACTGTCATGTGTAATGAGTGAGGGAGCAAATCTTCCATGTAATGTATCACATATTTCCAAAACTGCTCTGTTTCTAACAGAGCATATTACCCTCTCTAAAACTTCTCTTAGTTATTCCCAGTATACCTTTGGTGATACAAATTAAGATGTTAGTTTCACTTGACAGATAAAAAAAAAGTGTGCAAAGTGAAAACTTAAGAAGCATCTGAATTTGCATGGAAGTCAATTTTCAATCTAACACCAAATATTAGTTAAAGATGCATACTTGTATGAAATGAGATTGTACACACACTGATCCATGCCATTAAAAGGAAAGGGAATCAAAGATAAAAGATACTCAGATATAAAATTATACATATTTCATATATGCATTATCAACTTTGAACACTGATGTTTCCATAATTCTACACACTGACCCAAAACAACAATGTCATAAGATGCAGAATCTCTTCCTCCTTCATTTTCAGCACTGCAAATGTATGTGCCAGAGTCAGTGACAGTTGCTCCTGACACTAGAAGACGGCGGCCATCCTCTCCAAGATTTAGGCGCCCATCAAGGCTCATCCCTAAAAGGCCTTCTAGTGGTGCACCATCCTATCAAAAATACATATATATAAATTTACATATACTTAGCAAGACTGTTTTAAAGCCAGTATAAGTAAAATAACAAATACTGGAAAACTATCTGTAAGCAGCCCACCTTACTTACCATCTCTTCTGCAACTTTTATTGAGTATGTCTGTAACCAAACAAAAATGTATGCCCATATGTTGATAGCAGTCTCAGAAAGTGCAAATGCCTGATATTTCAAGGTCCCAAATTCTAGTGCATAATGTATATCTGAGAGCAATTTCAATAGGAACACACTATATCACTGTGCAAAAAACAGCACTGTAAACTGGTATCCCAACAATGCTTACAAATGGGATTAATAAAAGATGTAACCTGAGTTACCTTAGTCCATGTGATGTAGGGCAGAGGTGAACCAATGGCAGGGCAGTACAGTGAAAAAGGCATATCCACCAGTACTTCCTGCTGGGCTACTTTGTCAGGGCTACCATCAGCTTCAAAAGGACCTGTAATCTTAGCTGGCACTGTTGAAAAATAATACTTATAGGTTCAATATCAAACAAATTATAAATCTGACAAAACAAATCTATCATATTCAGCTCTAAAGAATGTCAATCATGTTTAAAAATTTGTATCACTTATCAAAATCCAAATAGTTAATCTCATGTATATACACCACAGTCTGTACATTTACAAAAGACTAGTTTCTGCATAATCTTAAGACACCTTAGGCAATTCATAATAAGCACAGGTGTAAAGAAACAAAGTATAAATACTCATTTAGTTTAATTACTTTAATTGACTTTTTCAAGGATAAATCCTTTAAATAGTGCTTTCATCTTAAGGTACCTTGTGTAAATTTCTAAAAGAAATATCATGTATTACTCAACAACATTTCACCAAAACCATTCATTGCATTCATTGAAAACTCTACAAGCTCAAACTGAATTTACCGTGTAGCAGCATGGGCCTTGAAATGAATCAATTATGTGCATTCACTTGCATTGGAGTAGCCATTATCTTTGTTTCTTGCATTTTCCAACCACAGAGCCAGCCACACAATCATTTAATGCAATCCTCAATTTGAGCAAGATGACTTAGAGACTTCTCTTGGTGAAAACAGTTCTTGGCCTTACTAGGATACATTATCCAAATCTAAGAACATTATGAGTACCACTGTTCACCTACAATGCATGCTGTGTCTTGTGAAAATGATGGAGAAACATGTATGGTTGAGTAATTTCAGCTAACTTGCACTTTAAATGTCTCTAAAATTTGTTTTCATTCACTCCATCAACATCCTTAATTGCACAAGACAGGAGCCACAACAGGCAGAAAACAGCTGAATGTGTGAAAGCAGCAGAATGAAATCAATACCTCATAAAACACATTCCATCAACATTATAATTATTTTCAGGCTATGTCCACTATGGTTTGCATCAAGTAACATCCTGGTGATAAAACTTGTCCTGCATAGACACCAGCCTCAGCAGGCTCCTTTTGCTAGCTCTCCTAACACCTATCAGGGATGTCAATCCGCACAGCATGATGTTGGACAATGCCCTGAGCGACAATGATCTACTGCCTTTCCTGCAACACCAGGTGATGTAGGCTAGGGTATAGTCTGGTGGAGACTGTGCCTTTCCAACTTCTAATGCTGCTACTGTGTCCAGTTCTGCCAGCATATCTCCATGACTCAAATGGACCCCGAAGTCATCCTTAGCTGCCTCAAAAGACACATATTTTAGGGTGTCTCAAAGGTCACTAAGCAAGTCTTACTCCTTAACTACCTCTTGTTTTAACTAAGAATCCCAAATCCACCAACATTTCATATGTATTCTGAGATATGCACATCACACAAGGGGCATGTAAACTCAGTCTAGAGCACTATTGTCGGCACCAATGCACAATCATTTTCACAGGCTCATCCACCAGCTTTATCAACAGCACCTATCATGATTTTTTGACGAACTGATTTAAATTTCCATTTTCAATATGAATTCCTTCACTGATATGTTTAGCTGATTAAAGTACAACAAAATCAAACTTAAATTTCCTCAGATTACAAATGAAACTTGTGAACAGCCCTGTGTATACTACACTAAAATACTTTCAAAACACCATTCTATCACATGTGAGCATGAACCTGCATCCTTGAACTGTAAGGTTATGTTTCCTTTCTTACCAATCACCTGCACATCAAATTGCTTTTCAGCAGTCCCAGCACGATTTGTAGCAAGACAGGCATAGTCCCCTGAATCTCCATCCTGGATATTTGTGAGTAACAACTGGTCTGGAGACATCAGATGGAAACGTGGTGAAGGTGTGAGAGTTCGACCATCACGCAACCACGTGATAACAGGTAAGGGAGTGCCATCCATGGTACAATTCAAGACCACATCCTTTCCAACCACCACCTGCACTTCTTCTACAACATTTTCACGAACACCATCAACACTTCTCACTGATGGGGGGGCTGTTAAGAGACACAAAAAATAGTTTTCCTTAAAGTGCATTCTAATGTTATTTCTAAGGAAGGCGTGATAACGAACTTTAATCCAGAGCACAGTAAACCCTCAGTTAACTTTATAAGTCATATTTTATAATTAATTACACTGGATAAAAAAAATGTAGACTTTTGCCTGATAAAAAAAATGCTACAAAATCTCCAAATTCTTTGTTTAAATGTACTTAAGTTTATGCATATTCATCTATCTATCTATCTATCTATCATCATTACTCCAATCCCAGTTTAATTGGTTAGATCAGAAACATACAGCCCCTGAATATCATTCACTTCTTCAGTCCAAGTTCACAGTGTTGATGTGAAACATAGATTCCACACACTTAAAAGTTCCTCTTATCTTTTCAATTTTCACACTAAGTTGGAATGTGAAAGAGGGTTAGGAAGTGAGCTCCAGATGGATGTGAGTAAAAAATGAAAGTGGATTATGAAAGGTGGCGTATGTACTTGGCCATGAGAAGAACGATTTAGTGAGGTGAGTGTTTTGGGAAATACTGTGTGAATATGTCAACAGTTTTGATGCATAACACCAGGTAATAGTGATGGGTGATATGAATGCAGGAAAGAGTATTGTGATAGTTCAGGGTATAATTAGGGGGTATGGGGTATTCAGTATGGTGTGCAGAAATGATGAACAGTTTGTGGAGTTGTGTGCTGAAAAAGGACTAGCTATTGGGGATGCCTGATTTAAAAAGAAGGACATACATAAGTATGAATGAAACAGGAAAAATGGTAAGCAGGCATTACTAGACTAAGTACTTGGTGATAAGCATGCAAAAGGGAGACTCTTGATTGTGTATGTGCTGAGAGGGCAGCTGGTGGGATATCTGATCATTACCTGCTGGAGGCTAGAGCAAAGATTTGTAGAGATCTTGGAAAAGAGGAAATGATATGGGCAGGAAGAGGGTGCAAGTGTAACAGCGGGTGAAGAGTTGAGTGAAAGTTTCGGTATAAATGTGGGTTTGAAGCAGGGCTGTGTGATGTAACCACAGCTTTTTAACATATATATGAATGGAGTGATACGAGACAAGTAAATAAAACTAGGAAAGGAGGTGCATAGACAGAGTGTATTGGTGAGGTATGGAGGCTAGTGACAAGCCAGTTTGGAAATGATACAGTTGTAGCAAGTAGTAACAAGTACAGATGAACAAAGGCCGTAACCAATCACATCCATTCTCTAGCTGTCATGTGTAATGCACTGAAACCACAGCTCCATATCCACAACCAGGCACCACAGAACTCTCCATGGTTTACCCCAGATGCTTCACATGCCATGGATCAGTCCACTAAAGTAGGTCAACCCCAGTGTACCACATCGTTCCAATTTACTCTATCCCTTGTACACCTTTCTCCTTCCTATATGTTCAGGCCCTGATTGCTCAATATCTTTTTCACTACACCCTTCCAAATCCAATTTTGTCTCCCCATTCTCTCTGTTGCCTCCACTTCTGACACATATATCCTCTTTCTCAATATATACATATCAGTAGAGAAAGAAAGCTGGTATTACAGATAACACCTTAAACTTTGCAAGGTTCAGGGAACCTCCTTACTGTGCTAGTGTAATCCTTTCACTAAAGTTTGTGAGAGATAAGTTATATATCCATTCCCTTTCACAAAATGCTGACCCCCAATTTAGTGCTTTGCTTCCAAACAAAAACTTTGTCATATAATTCTACATCTACAACTGAAAAGAGAAACGGATTTTTCTTCTACATCATACAAGGCATCCTTATATAAATCATTACCTACATAAAAAAAAAAATTATATAACATATAACAGACTAACTTACTCATAACTGTTAAGTTAAACTCTTTGATAGCAGTACCGACAACATTAGTGGCATTACAGATATATAGGCCAGATGATGCAGGTGTGACATGATGCAGAGTTAGAGTTTCATTGTTTCCATCTGTTGAGTACTCCAGTCCAGACCTGCACCAATGGAATAAGACTACATAAGTCCTTTTTAGTCCATACTTTTATGGATCAAAAGCTATGGACTTAGTGAGGAAACCATATTAACAGCCAGGAGCAGAATCATGAAAGGGGTTTTGTTAATATTTAGGTGATCATATGAGAAAAAACAATATATGATTTGGTAGCTAAAGTAAGCAGATTGTTATGAATGCAAAGCAAATAAATAGAAACAAATGTTCAAACAGGCCCTTTCATGTACACTTTACTCTGCCAAATGAACACGACAGCATGTACCCAATGCTGACTTCCTAAGCAAGCTTTATACCACAGACAAAAATTTTTCACACACTGCAAAAATGTAAGTTTTGAGAACTGAAAGAATTTTTCTCTCCACAAGCATAAATGATTCTCTGTGGAAAATCAAGGTTACAAACTTCCAACCCTTAATATTTCTGGTGAGGGAGCACTGGCTTTACCCAACCTTCCCTCTCCACTCAGAGACTGCATCAGAAATGACATCACTAACCTACTTCTGGCTACCTGACAGCTCAGAATATTCAGGCTAAAGGCATCAAGCCAAAATTATTTTCAGTTGGTACACAGAATTGTTTTCCAAAATTTGAGAAAGGAAAGCAGGGAAGGATAAGAAATAAAAAATAAAAATATTCATCCGTGGGATGGAAAAAACAGACTGGTGGTAAATGTTTTATCAGAACACATTCCCAGAGAATCCTGTGTTGTCTGGCAGCCAAAGGTATTCTCTACATGTCTTTCGAACTTAAACTTTTTTCAAAAGCAGTCTCCCTGTCTTCCTACGCATATCTATCATCTCATTTATCTACCTCCTTCCAAAACAGTTGTTTCTTCTCCAATACAATTTCATCCATTCTTCTCTTAACATCTTCCTTTGCTTTTCTTTTACTCTTATGCTCCACCTCTTAACTTTCCTATCTAAATATATATATATATAGGGGATAGGGGTGTAAGAATACTTCCCACATATTCCCTGCATGACGTAAAAGGTGACTAAAAGGGGCGGGAGCAGGGGGCTGGAAACCCTCCCCTTCTTGTATTTTCAATTTCTAAAAGGGGAAACAGAAGAAGGAGCCAGGCA
>JAYMFT010079038.1:0-14351 GCA_038088735.1 Panulirus argus | reverse complement strand
GTGTGTGTTCTCATGCAAAAGGAGTGTTTTTTATGGTTCTAAGGCCTGTCCATTTGTATTACATTAAAACATAAAAGTGGTATTATTGGTGCACATACTAAGATGTCAAGGAAACACTTCAGCATAGTTGAAAAGCTGAAAATGATGAAGTGTTATGAGTGTGGGAAGAAAAGTTTGCACATCATGTGTGCTTTGTTTCTGACCAGGTGATTCAGGTGACTTCAGATCCACCCCTGGAGTTATTTCCACCTGATTTAGATTAGTTTTTATTACTTCTTGAACACTTACAGCCTTGCCTCAAGGGAGTGACCTACAACTTATATAATCATCGTTCAACCAAGGTAAGTTACAATGCACATATAAGAACGTGAATTTCAAATGCCTTTGGGAAACATTGTGATGTAATAGAATATGGCTTCTAATGGACTAATTTTCCTCTCAATCACTCTTCTAGAATGGGATTTCACATATGCATTGATGGAGACAGAATAATCAAGGATACTTAAGATCCTGTAGATGCAAGGGTTAAAAATGTACAGAATATACAGGTTCATTGCTTCTTGGTAAAAAGGATGACAAATCAAAAACTGAGGCACAAAAGGCTAAAAAGCAGCATTGGAGTTTACCATTTATGCTGGGGAGTAAAAGGATGAGTGATTGATGGTGATGACTCTGGATGTAAAGGGGATGACTGGTGATAGTAAAAGGAGGAAGCTTGTGGAGAAATTTAATAGTTCTAGTTTGAATGTGCTGGTGAATGAGAAAACCCACATCCATGGGTAGGGTGATGGGTGAAAATGGAAATAATGAATGCAAGTTATGGGAAGGCATGGAAGGAGGAGTGGTATGGATGGAAATGCATGAAAGTTATCAGGGTAGAGGGAAAGAAGGATGTGCAATTGTGCTATCACCTAGAGTTTAGGAGGGTGTCACAGGGCATGGATGGAATGGATTAAGAATAGTGTGGGTGAAAGGAAAGATTAGAATTGTGAAGTATGCATGGATATGTGTATATACATCTGTGAATAGGAAGATTTTGTAAGGTAAGGATGAAATGAAGTGTTTCTGGAGAATTTTGAGTGAGAGGAAAGTGGTTGTAATGGGTGATTTGAATCCGAAGGTGGGATGTGATGAAATTGTTAAGACAACTGGTAAATGGGAAGGGCCTGGAGTAAATGAGAATGGAATTTACCATGTGGATATCTATGCTGAGAGGGATTTATTCCTTGCAAACAATTTTTTTCAGCACAAGATGATCCTTAGGTATACATAATTCAGAAATGATGGAAGGAAGGAATTAAAGGGTATGATTGACTGTATGAGAGAGGATGAAAGGTTCAGAAAGGCTGTGCAAGATGCTAGAGTCATAAGATGATTCTTTGGAGACTTAGACCATTTTGCAATTCTTGTTGGGGTGTAGATCAGGGAGAAGTGAAGGTATGGTGTAAAGAAGAATGGAGATGTAAAAGTTTTGGCAAGCGACTACATGAATCAGAAGGAATGCAAGGAGGATTATGACACGCCTAGAAGGTAACCAAAAATTTGGAAGGAAGTGCAGTAAATGTAGGGATGCAATTGTGTGTGAATGAGGTGTATAGAATGTTTAGAGAAAGACTATTAAGGTTTTAAAATTAGCAGTTGGGTTAAAGGTCATGAGATATGGGAATAAAAAGGGCAGTGCTTGATGGACGGAAGACATTAGAAATGCCATGGAAGAGAAGAAAAAGGCGTATGGAAAATTTCTCAAAATGAATGTACTTGTTGTAAAAGGAGGGTACCAGTGGAAGTTCAGCAAAGGAGGAGGAAAGAATTTAAGATGAGCAGTTAGAATATTAAGAAGCTGATAGAAGTAAGCAAAAAGAAAGTAGATGAAGATTTTGGAAGAAAGTTGAATGAAAAGTTTAGGGAAAATAAGACATTGTACTGGAAGAAGGTGAAAAGGGGAGAGATGGATGTTACAGTGGAAATGTTGATGTGAGAAGTAAGCAAGGGGAGTTGCTGAATCAAAAGGAGGAACTGAAAAGAAGATAGAAATATTGTTTTTAAGGACTCATGACTTTGGGAGGTGATGATGCAGCAGTTGTTACATGCATGGGTATGGAGAATAGAAGGAAAAGGATGCAAGTGTATTGGTGTATAGCAAGGAGGGGGCAAAAAAGGGTGCTAATGAGGTTGAAGTTAGGAAAGGCACCTGGAATGGATGGGATTATGACTGAAATGCTTAAGTATAGAGGAGAAAGTGTGATAGAGTGGATGTATCTGATATGTAATTTAGCATGGAAACAGAAGGTTGTACTTGAAGATTGGGTGAAAGCCATTATTGTTCCTTATTTGAAAGAACATGTGCTAAGGATGTAAAGGGGAATAAGTCAGTTAACTATACCAGGAAAATGAATGCAATAGTGTTGATATATAGGGTAATGGAAGTGACTGAATGCAGAATAAGTAAGGAGGAAGGGGGTTTTAGGAAAGGTAGGGGGCATGTGCAAATCAGAATTTTATGGTGAAAATGACTGGGAAAAGCTGTTGGCAGCTTTTATGGACCAGGAGAAAACATATGACATAGGTGAGTGGAATGCTTTAAGGGATGTTTTTAAGGTACATAGGATAGGGGAACAACTGTTGGATGGTGTGAAAGCCTTCAATAGAATAGCAAATGCATGTGTAAGAGTAGATGGAGAGTTGAGCAAAATTATCTGTGTACATGTGGTAGTGTAAGGCTAGGCTATGTGATGTCATCTGGGCCTTTTAACATATATATACATGGATGGAGTTATAAGAGAGGTGAAAGTAAAACTGGAGAGGGGGGTGCAGAGATGGAGTGTGGTGATAAGTTATGGTGGCTAATGACAATCCTGTGTGTGGATGATACTGTGTTGTTTGCAAAGGGTGGAGAGGAGTTGTAGAAGGTTGTAAGTTTGTTTTATGATGTGTGTAAGTGTAAATGATTGAAGGTAAATGTGAATAAAGGTAAAGTAATGGTGTTTGAAAGGAAACAGTGAAATTATAGATTTTGCCAAATCCATGGAGTGAAAGAAGAAAGTGCACAAAGTTGTGGTATAGATATGGGGAAAGAAAGATTGGAAGAGATGACGGAATTTAAGTATTTAGGAGTTATCAGGGGTAAGTTAGGTGATATGGAATGGAGAGATAAGGGAGAGAGCATTACAGGGTAGAAGATTCAATGGGTCCCATAATTCATTGATGAAGGGTAGAGGTGTATGTATGGAAGTGAAAAAAGGATTAAGGGACAGCATGGTCCACCCAACTCTGACCTATGCAGCCAAAACATTGATATGGAATGAGTCACTAAAGTCAAGAATCAGGGCTGTGGAAATGAGCTGTTTGAGAGTAGCATGTGATATGAGTGATGTGGTATGGCAGGAAATGTAAAGGGAATGAATTATAGAGTGGTAGGATGGGTGAAATGTAATACTTTGAGGTGGTTTGGGCATGCGGATAGAATGCGAGATGGAGTTTAAAAGGAAAGTGTGTGATAGTACAATTAAAGGGTTAGTGTGAGAGGAAGACTACCTATGATGAGAAATAGAGTGGAGGAGTACTGGAGGGAGAGAAGTGGTGGGAGAATGCATGGAATAGTGTATGCAAGAGAGGCATGTAGAGACAGGGATAAATTGAGACTTGCTGTGGCCACCTCCTTGATGGGTTTTTCAGAAGGGAACGTGCATCACATAGACAGATAGATAGGTGGATGGATGTAGCAGGATAAATATAGGTAGGATAGTGAAGCAGGAGGTTGATAATCATGAATTACTTTTATTTTTTTTTTTTACTGGAAAAAGGCCATATTTCAAGCAAAGGCGAAAGGTTAAAGAAGGAATGCTGCTCAAAAGATCCCTAGAAGCTACAGGCATTTCATGTACAGTTTTTGTCAAAAGAAATACAGTAAAGAGAATTGATGGATATAGTCAGCATATAAGGGTATGATCAGTAATGGTTATTTTTGAACTAGAGTCTTATAACCAGAAGGTACTTAGGGAGACTAAGAACCTTGGAGACAAGGAGGGCTTCAGTACAGTGTTCATCAGATGTGATAGACCAAGGGAAGAGCACCCATGAGAAGGAGAGAGAGAGAAGCAGAGAACACAATCAGAAGGCAAAAATTGGGAAACATCAAATGAGATGAGGATGGAATATCTCTACCAGTGCACATAGGGCTAAGGAATTTGAAGTGAAGGAAATGTCAGACTGAAATTAATGTATATAAATGTAGATGGACTAGTAGTATGTAGTAGAGATCTGGAATTCAAGGATTTTAATTGGGAAAATGTATCAGATATTGGTGGAGTTCTGGAGACAATACTTGTAAGAGATAAGAGCTCAGTATTTTAAATAGATAAGAACTCATTCATTTTCTCCAAAGGGGTACATGGTAAAAGGAAGGGAAGGAGAAAACAAAGAAAGGAATTGTCCCTGTTGATAAGAGACAGCTTTAAGTTCCTGGAACTACTAGAAGATGGCCCACTTAAACGGTATATAATGGGGAAGGTAATTGTTGGAAAGAAGGGCACAGTGATGTTGATAATAGATGATTCTTTAAAGAATTTTAATGGGTCAAAAATAGATATATGATGCTCACAGTGAAGGAACAGTCAGGATAGTGCATGAAGCAGTAAAACAAGCACTTCTTAGAGATAGTAAAGCACTGACTTTTGGGAATTTCAGTCATAAAGTGATAGACTGGAGGAGTTGCAATTTTCATGTAAATTCAACTTCTTACATTGTACATAGGAAACATTATTATACCAGTATGACAATAAACAGACTAGGATGAGAGGGACTGATACACATCAATCTTACTTTTGCACATAGTAGCATGGAAGTTGAGAATGGTATTACTGTTCGCTGTCTGCGTCATTGAATTGTTTTAAAAACTTAAAGGTTGTGATTCAGGTCACCCGTTAGTCCTCTCTCATGTATGGTGCACAATTCTGAGGCCTTTAACCTTTCCTGGTAACTCACCTGTCATAATTCTGGTACTGTCTTTGTTACCCTTCTCTGGACCTTCTCTCTTTGCTTTTTTTCATTATGTAGGTGCAGTGACCAAACTTGAGATGCATATTCTAGTTTTATCCTTATATAAGAAATGGACATTTTGCTAAATATTTCCTTATCCAATGCATGAAAGCTATTCTGATATTTGCTGGTAGACAGTTTATGTCATTAACAAATTTCCTGATATGGGACTGTGGAAACAGGAATTTATTTACTCCCAAATCTTTCTCACACAGAGAATCCTGAAGTTTGTCTCTTGGTAGATGGTAATACATTGAGATCTTTCACACTGTCCTATCTTCATTACTTTTCATTTGCTTGGGTTGAATTTCATCAACCATGTATCAGACCATCTTTGGAGTCTGTTTGGGTCCCTTATAAGTTGTTGCAATCCTCCTCACTTTTCAGTTTCCTCATGGCTCCACTAACTTTCTTCTGTTGTCTTCTACTGAGATAATGTGTGTGTGTGTGTGTGTGTGTGTGTGTGTGTATGTGTGTGTGTGTGTTTTTACACGCATAGGAGTAAAGAAGTATTACATATGTGCGAGGTTAAGAGATGGGGCAAATGAAGTGTAAAACGCCCCATGTAACACACAAACAGAAATCACACCCAAATTAAAAGAAATGAAGCATGAATTGTCAAAGAACAAAAGCTTAATGTTACTTGAAAGTATTGAAAAATGGGATTAGAAGTTGACACAGAAGAAATAAAGAAACTAAGAAATCAAGTTAAAGATAGTGAAAGATACTCTTAGGTGAGAGAGGAACTCGGGGATTGGAAAAATCATGAGTGAGTATGAACATAGATCAGATTAGTTGACTGGCTTCAGAAAGTTTATATCTGGAGAAAAGAGGATGAAATCACTAAAAAGTGAAATGGTCAGATGGGTCTTTTCTAGAAGTCCTAGAAGATTTTAAGAAAGGGAAAATGCCTATAACAAATAATCTGTTGAAAACAGTGGGCAGGGATTAGGAGCTGGAGCAATTTTGTGAGCTGGTCACTGGACTCACAGTATGAACGTTAATGCAGGGAACAGAGACATAAGGGCATACAGAGGTGCATAGGCAATTAAGTGAAACTATAAAAAAAAAAATGAAATCCACTGTTAAGAGATGGAGTAATCAAGGAAATCTGTGGCCTGGTTGATGAAAGGTTTAGTAAACTGCAGAGCATACAGGATCAGTGTGCTTATAAACTAAATTGGAAATTTAAGTAAAAGTCAGTGGTTGACAAGTCTACAATGCAACAGTGAAGGATTTAGCCAAAATTTGGTTGGAACTAGAATTAGAAAGAATGGTAAACAAAGTTGTTAGATGTACAGCACTGATCATTTTGGCATGCATTTGGCTGCTGTTTCACAGTTTCTGTGTGAAGATGGGCTGCTCTAGGATTTGCTGTTATGGTGCCTCTTTCCCTGAAACAGCTAAGCTGGGGAATTATTTTCCTTCTTTTGTCTTTTTCTTTTCTAACTTCAAGAGTCAGAACTACAAACACATGCAAAGCCCTGATTAATTTCTTTCTTTTTCTTGTATTTTTTCCTTCACCCAATGGCTTTGATTAGGGCATTTTTGCCATTGTCATGTCGATCACTATATACCAAAAAGATCATTAACCAGATGAAGAAGAAACTGAGAAGAAAGAAGGAGTGCTCTTTAAAACATTACTGGAGGCTATGGAATTGCCAGACAGATTCTCTGATAAAAGAAAGGATGACCAGTTATGATTATGTTTCATTTGGAATCATCTAGCCAGAAGGCAAGGTGGAGTTCAGTGGAGTATTCATCAGATATGATAGACTAAGGGAGGAGAGGAAGAAAAGCAAGAATGTCATCAAGCAAAATAACAGGAGACTCCCAATGAGCCAAGGAGACAGAGCAACCCCTTCAGCACTGAAGAGAGGACAGGAATTTTGGGTGATGGTAATGTCAAACAGAAAGTAATGTATGCAAAAGCAGTTGGTTTACTACTCAGTGTTAAAGTGCTGGAATTTGATGATTACCTAGGGGAAAGTGGACTTCTTCCTGCTGGAGTTGTGGGAACAAAGCAAATTAAAGAGACAAGATCTTGCCAGTTCTACCTGGAGGGATACATGCAACTAAGAGAGAAAAGAGAGAATAAAGGAGAAAAATAACCCATCTTGATAAGAGATAGCCATAAGTTTCAGGAAATATCAAAGATGGCCCATTCAGACCCTACATAATGGGAAGAGAAATTGTGAGAAATATGTGCATTGTGGTGTTGATATTTTTATCCTCCAAATAATTTTGAAAATTGAAAACAAATGTATGATTATAATGCTGCATTGAGGGAACAGTCATGATTGTACATTAAGCAGTAAAACACAGTCTTAGGAGAGATGGTAAAGTGCTGATAATGGGGGATTTCAGTTATAAAGAAGTATATTAGGGGAACTCAAATTCTCATGATGATGGAGTCATGGTGACAATCTTTTTACAGTGCATACAGGAAAAGTTCCTGTATGGGCATTTCACTGAATATACTAAGACGAGAGGGACTGATAATACCAGCATTATTAGGTCTTATGTTTACACATACAGTGAACCCATGCTATATCAAACACTATATGTATTAGAAATTTGTCTATCAGATACCCAAAGCCTGATTAGACAGTTATAAGATAAACCGGAGTTAGTCTCACCCAGTTATAAGATATACCGGAATTAGTCTCACCCATGCTTACAGTCATCAGCAACTGTGCTGGTAAGTACAGTATGGTTTCTGTTCTCAGAAAGTATTTTACTACTGTATTCTTATTTTGTAATATTGTATATATTGATATGTTGTAGAGACTAATGTTTTATTTCACTATAAACACATGAGGAAAGAAGTATTTAGACCTTTTTCCCAAACACATCTCCACTGCATCATGAATTAACTTATGTATGGTAATGTTCTTTTCTCCCTGACATTGAATCCAACTTATGTAAAATTAATGAAAGTAACATTTTCTCCAAAAAGTAAAGATTTCATTGTATGTGATGAATATTTGATACATGCATATAGTACAGTGGGGATGCGTTTGTCATGTTCACCCCTTTGATGCGAGTTCCTTGAGGAAATGGGCATTAGAGATATAGATAGATAATATTCTGTGTTAGTTGGTTCATTCTAACAACACTGTGCAACAGGTCAGTCGTGGCACATTGCCCATGGTACCAACATTTTTTAACCGATGTGGTGATTTGTGACACCATTTTTTTCCATAACACCTCACTTTTTTGCTTTTTTTTAGTGATTTTATAGTAGCAGGTACATAAGTGTACCATATAAGTGTTATTGTAGGTGTAGTACATACTGTAGTGTAATTGAAATCTTGTGCTACCTCCATCATCACCTCCAATCCCACTATTACCACCTTGGTCAACTCCTCCATCACTTCAGTCCTCACAGTCGCTACAGGTACCACCAACAACTGCTTTCTTAAGTACAGTACAATTTCTGTACTTAAAAAGTATTGTACTACTGTATTGTGTTCTATTACTGTGCTAACAAGTCTGTACATACACATATACAGGTACATAAAGTGCTTTTTTTTGAGTGTCTTGACCCATATGGCTGCTTCAGACTCTCATTAGGTTTATGAGCCTGTAAGTCTGATGTACCAAATGGGAGTCCGATATAACAAACCAATCAGATATATCAGAAAAACGAGTGTATTGGATAGAGTTTCCTTTCATTTAATCCTATATAGTAAGGGTACTGGCATGGATATTAAGAATATTATATATGTTACATGAGTTAGAAAAAGTGATCAATTTATGATTAAGTCTAATTATGAGGTAAATGAGCAAGTTAAAAGAGCAAAGATGAGACAAGACAGAGAGGAGATATCATATAACAAATAACATATGACAAAACTCAACAATTTCTCTGGTAACATAAATGTTAAGTAGCCAGGAACTAGGGCACTGTAGTGAAAGATTATATATAACTTACAATAAAAGACTAGGAACTTGGATACATCTCACCTTAGATATAGAGAGAAGGCTAAGAGAGAGGGATGAATGATTCAGTAAAAGATGTCTTAAGGCAATGGAGTTTCAAGGTGTGCTGTGATGAAGATAAACGCAGTACTCCAGTCAGCCAATATTTGTAATTTATAAGAAAGCAAGGGACAAATATTGGAAGATGAGAAAGGAGAAATAGAGAAGCTTTGAAATGAATATTGTGGATGAGTCAGTAGAAAACCCAAAATTTTCCCTAGATTTATTTTCACTTGAAGGTCAGCTACACAGAAAGAGGAGTTTATATAAGAATGAAAGGATATAGGATGAGCTGAATGAAAGGTTCAGAGTTTTCATAGTTATAGATGCTGTATCCCTTACACAAATTGGATGCATTGGAGAAGACTTTAATGGAATACTAAAGGGTCTTGACCTATGCAAAGTTCACGGTCCTGATGAAGTTTCATATGAAAATATATGCATAAGATGTATGCAAAGACTCTTACACACCTCCTGAAGTACATTTGAAGATGTTGCTGGAGAAAGACACAAAGTGTCAGGGGATTGGAAAGGGCACACATTATACCTCTCTTATTACAAGAAATGAGACCAGGAAGAGTTGCCAAATTACAGATCAGTCTACCTGATGAGCGTGGTCTGGGAGGTACCAGTAAAAAAAAATTAGGAAGCAAATGGATGACTTTCTCGTGAGGAGAAAACACCAAGGTAAGAAACAACATGGCTTTAGGAAAAGGTCATGTGTAATGAACTTTGAAGAATTCCACAAGTTAGTTCTGATTTAGATAAAATAGAAGTCTGAGGAGATCACTTGTAGCTAGACTGCCAGAAAGCATTTGACACTGCACATGGGAAGCTGGTTAAGAAGCTGGATCAGCATACAGGAACAAGGGAGAGATTTCTTTAATGTGGAAGGAAGATTATCTTAGTGGAAAAGAACAAAAGACATATTTCAATAGGTTTATATCCTTGGAACTACCCAAGTAAGAACATATTGAACCCAGTTGAAGTTGTTACTTTACTTGTAGTGAACTAATTTACATCAAGAAGATGATATTACAGTTTATAGAATTGTCATCGAAGGCATCTTTTTTATTGCTTGCTGTCTGATTGCTGTTGGCTGAGAGGTCAATTGTGCTGCTGAAATCATGGCCAGTAACTGGCAATAAGATGGATTATTAATTCTGATGCAAATATAAGAAGAAAAAATAGTGATTAGGGAAATAATGGGGTTAAAACATTAGATGTTTTATACAGAACTTAGCAAACTAACTTAAGGAAGCCTAACTTAACCCAGAATAGCATAGCATACCATCAAAGCCAAGGCCAAGTCTTCCTGGCCTCATATTTGAAACCTAGCCTTTGATAATCTTGGCACTGGATGAAAGGTCATTTACGTTGCTAAGATTAAGACTGGCAACTTGTGATAGGCAGCACTTTTTACTATGAGGCAAACAAAATGAAAGGAAAAAATAGTGAATAGGGAAAAAGTGGGGTTAAAACATCAAAAAGATGTATAATGTAGAACCTTTCAACCAAATCTAAGCAAACTTAATTTACCTAAGCGTAGGATAATGTACCATCACCTAACTTATGCGAAGTTGTCTTAGTTCAGGATGTGAAAACCTAGCCTTCAATAACCTAGCCAAGCGTGGAGTAGCATTGCCTAGCCTACCGTTGTATAAGATAGCATGCTGTATCTTAACCTAACATAGTAATTTTTATTGTATTGCTTTTTATTAATAGATATTATCTCATCAGTTTTTTCTAATTTTGTTTACCTGCTGAATAAGAATGGTGCATATTGCTGATACTGACTTTAATTTCAGCAGTGTGATATGAAAAATTCCTTTGATGACTGTGCCATGTGATGTCATCTTCTTGATGTAATATAGCACATTTTGTGCAAGTAGAATTTCATTTGGGTTTGATGTGCTTTCATTTGGGTAAATTGAGTGTCATTTGGGTATTTAATGGATCGGAGGAGTTTACCCAGAATGGGTTAAGGTCACCAATGGAGGAGTGCTTCAGGGTTCTGTTCTTTGTCCATAACTCTTCAGGATCTATGTAGATAACTTGCCAGAAAGTAAGGACTCCTTCTTGAATATGTTTGCAAATGATGCAAAGTGAAAAGCAGAAGATTAGATCATCTTACAAGGAGACTTAGGTAGACTGCAAATTTAGTCTGATACATGGCTTATGAATTCAGCCCAATTAAAGGTAAAGTGGAAGAAGGCCCCAATATGAATATTATCTGGTAGGAAATAAGCTGCAAGAATGTGTGAGAGAGTCTAGGGTGTTGATGTCATCCCAGCCAGTTGCCAGAGTCCCTCATAAGGGGAAGAGTAAAGGAGGCAAACTCTCTGCTGGCAAGTATTAGAAAAGCATTCATGAATATGATTAAGAATATAATTAGCAAGCTGTTCTTATCATACATAGGGCTAAAACTAGATTATGCTTCTCACTTTGTCCACTGCACCCAAAGAACCACAAAGAGCTAATGCAGAAGGTCCTGAGGGGGCAACAAATATGGTACCAGAATTGAGTGATGAGTCAGAAGGAAAGGTTAGAATTCTTAACTTTGATAACGATGGAAGATAGAAAAGTTAGGGATGAGCTGATCACATCAGGTTGATGACATAGACCATGAACACTTTTTCGAAAAAGTAGGACAGAACCAAAAAACATAGCATGAAATTAACCCTTAGACTACAATATAATAGATTTTTTCCACTCAACAAGCTGTGATTTGGTTACATTGTTTTTAATTACAAGCATATGTATGATTCCATACATGATTCCATCTCTTATCCATAGGTGTCTCTAGCAACCTAACAACACAAATGAAACAGTGAGCCAGTTGTTATTTGCTAATGACACAACACTGGTGACAGATTCAAGTGAGAAACTGCAGAAGTTAGTGTCTGAGTTTGGAAGTGTGTGTGAAAAGAGGAAGATGGGAATAAATGTGAATAAAAGCAAGGTTATTAGGTTTAGTGGCTTAGAAAGAGACAGATTAGTTGGTGTGTGAGTTTAGATGGAGAAAACTTAGGTAAGTGAATGAATAAAAAGCAGTTCATTGAACTCAGGCAGTAATTCAGCTGAAAATATACAGTTGAGGAATTATATAATTGGAGAGTCTTAATAGTTTCTGGTTAATTCATCTCAAAAGAACTTAAGACCAAGGTAGGGCTGATTACTTATACGCTTGGGATAAGTACATGAGTGAAGTCTGTCTACATAGTACTGGAAGATTTACAGAGCAAATTAGATGTTTTATATATTATTCATTGGTGATTTGTTGAACAATACATGATATAAAGTTACATATTGGCTGAATTGCAACAGTGTTGTTTTGACGTACGTTTTGTATTTAATGGCAAACATTAAGTGATGCAGAATAACATACTTGTTGAGCTACAGTGATACTTTGTTGACATATTATTTATTTAATGGTTGCCATTCGGTGATGAATATTCTCATGTTGGTTGCGTTATGATTGACATATATGTAAAAGAAAACTAAAGTATTTGCTTGCATAGCAGTGCACTTACTCTTGGATTGTTTATTACAATTACAGTAGTAGGTATAGTACAATTCTTGTATCTGTACGAGCACTGGTTGTTACAAGGTGATTATGGTGGTGGATGATGGTCAGGCAGTACCCCCTTAGACTCTTGAGGAAATTGTTGTTAAATCACTGTGGTCATCTGGGTCACAACTTCACCGGTCAGAGGACCTTGAGAGACTGTCACTGAGTTATTGGTTCACTAGTGCACTGGTAAAGGTATCTCTATAACAATCAGATTTTTTAGTGTGATGATGGTAGGTCTAATCAGGCAAAATCCAAGCATCAGGCTTTGGGGATGGGTGAAAGAGAGAGTTCAGGTTGACATGTTGACCTGTAGGAGACCTGAGAGTGCCACTGACACACATCCTACCTCATTGAGGGTTGGTTGAGGTGCTGGAGGAAGTGGGGTAATTTAGTTACCTTGGAGTTGAAAGGGTAGTATATGTAACCTTGGAAGCGGAGATGAGTCATAGGGTGGATGAGGGGGCAAAAGTTTAGGGGCATTGAATGGTGTGTAAAAAGAGAGGTCACTATCTGGGAAGACAAAAATTGTCATGTATAGCCTGACCTTGTGCATAAGTTGACTCCCAACTTTCAGCCAGAAAAATCCTGATTTTTTCATATATCTCATGTTTAATCCTACCCATGTTTTTGAGGGATACCATAGGCATACCAGTACCTACTGTATTCTTACTCCTCCAAACTCATCATAATGTGGTATCATAGTGGATTGTTGTGTATCTCCTCCTAAGCCATTAATTTCACTCATGAATATGTGCACTGGTGATATATTCTTGTTGTATACATTTAAGTACTTAATCAGATGTAGAAATTAAATCAGAGACAGTATCCACTCACACTTACTTGTTCACAAGCATGGCACATGAAAACAGTATTATCAGATGGGACCAGTATATCAGATTTAATACACAGATCATCAAGATTCTTACTTATACATTGTATATCAAAAAACAAATGGTCACTGATGTTAAGATGATTCTTCTAAATATGATATGCAACAGTACGGGTAGAGAAAATGTTAAAAAAGCTACTGATACAACCCAAACACAAATGTGCTTCTAAATGCATTGAGTAAGTTCCAAAAATTCTATTTTAATTCAGTTTTGAAATGTGTATCGATGCACAAAACAACACACGAAATATTTTGTTTGAAATGTTTATGTTTTAGAAAATATTACCTAGTGAAATACAGTTACTGTGAATCTGAGTTATCATGATAACAATATTGCAGTGTGAGATCATTATACAATTTAAATTGGCATATGGGTGATTGAATTTTGCTTTTGTACATAAGAAATAAGAAAAAAAGATTCATGCATACAGAATGAGCTATGTGGCATAGTGTATCGATTCAGACTAGCGCTACTGTGGCCTGGCAGTAGTGCCAACTAACTGCTGTGTTGGGTAGTTCATTTACCATTTAAAGTATGCATCATTTATTCAGTTTGTGTTAATTTCTAGTATTATTTTTGTACTTTGAGGGAGATGATACAATATATTTTCCTTTTTGTTTATAAGAGTTTATATAAATATTTGTAAGTAACTATAAATACTGATGTGTCAATTTGTGAATGTTTGATCTGAGGCTCACCCTACCTCTCCCACCAAAGTTTCCTTCCCTCACTGCCTAGCTTGGGGTAATTACATGCTATCGTACTTGCATATCTTTCATGAGTAGTGATAAAGAGCCATTGAATTCTTGTAAAAAGTCTCTCTCTCTCTCTCTCTCTCTCTCTCTCTCTCTCTCTCTCTCTCTCTC
>JAYMFT010079027.1:0-14351 GCA_038088735.1 Panulirus argus | reverse complement strand
CTACAGTACTCACCATCACCCACTAACAACTACAGTACTCACCATCACACACTAACAACTACAGTACTCACCATCACACACTAACAACTACAGTACTCACCATCACAAACAACTACAGTACTCACCATCACACACTAACAACTACAGTACTCACCATCACCCACTAACAACTACAGTACTCACCATCACCCACTAACAACTACAGTACTCACCATCACACACTAACAACTACAGTACTCACCATCACCCACTAACAGGTACAGTACTCACTAATATTTTCTCCTTGATCCCCAGTCTGTGCATAACTTCCTGAGCCTGAAAATACAGATTAGCTCAATAAAATATTGTGAGGTCAATGTTAACTGCTTACAACATTACCACAGTGACTTACTTCACTGGAAACTTACTGCACTCCTGCTGATCCGAAGTAACACATCCAAAGCCTCACAAAGCCTTATGTATTTCCAAAGACATTGTAATCACCTATTTATAATATATGGGGAAGGACAACTACACTTGTGGGGCCCCATCTCTTGAACTTTCTTTACTGTCATACAAATTTCTAGACTTTGCATGCAATCCACATACAATTATTACCACTCACTTTATTTCATTCATCCACTACTCTTTAACTATAACAGCAATTCTTTAAACATCTTTTAAGACATGTTACTTAATTTCATGTTAGAGCTCTGTCTGTTCTATCTTTACATTTGTAGAAGGCCTGCTCACTAATGACATCATCAAATTGGTTTAAAAACTTAAGAATGCAATTAGGTCAACCCTTACTTTTCCCTCTTCCATGGTGGACAAATATAAGGTCTCCATCCTATCCAAATAACTCAACTCTAAATTCCGCAACCATCTTTGTTGCTACCCTATGGGCCTTTTGTTCATTGTAATTACTGATTTGTACTATGCATGGAGCACAGAGTTTTAGGCTCCTAGGACCCCATCTCTTGAATATTTTCTACTATCATACAGTCTTGAAGATTTATGTATGCTGTCTGCATTAACTATGTCCTAAGTCATTCTGTTCCATTTATCCACCACTTTATACTACAGAAGTATTCCTTTGCATCCCTTATAATATGTTTCTTACTTAATCTCATGTTTTGTCCTCTAAGTGTTTCCTTTTCCATACACTTGAAGGCTTTTCTGATATTTGCCATTAGGGCCCAGCCTTGATGTGGACTTTTGTCTGTGACTGTAGCCTAAAAGAGAGAGAGAGAGAGAGAGAGAGAGAGAGAGAGAGAGAGAGAGAGTTAGTTTGACTCTAGAGAAAGGTTATGGATGAGTCTACTCCCAAGTACTTCTCTCACACAGAATCTTGATGCTTATTTCCAACTAGATAATTATCATATTGAGGCCTTTCTTCACTCTGTCCCACCCTCATCACATTTGCTTGGACTAAATTTTATCAACCATCAATCTACTTAGGTCCCCAAGTAAGTTGTTGCAATCCTCCTTGCTTTTCAATTCTTTCATAGCTCTTGCGTCATCTGGAATCACATGCATGTAAAAGTCCATGGGAAAGTATTTAGCAAAAAGTAAGAAGTTGCATGCAGCTTTTATAGATCCGGAGAAAGTGTATGACAGAGTTGAGTGGAATGCTTTATGGGATGTGATAAGGATATATGGTATAGGGGGACAACTGCTGGATGGTGTAAAAGCCTTTTATAGAGAAGCAAATGTGTGTGTAAGAGTGGATGGAGAGCTGAGTGAAAGTTTTGGGATACATTTAGGTGTGAGGCAGAGCTGTGTGATGTCACCATGGCTTTCTAATATATACATGGATGGAGTGATAAGAGAGACAAAAGCAAAAATGGGGCAAAGGGGTGCAGACATGGAGAGTGGCAGTGAGTTATGGTGGCTAGTGGCAAGCTTGTTTGTGGATGATACTGTGTTGTGTGTGGAGAGTGAAGAGGAGTTGCAGAAGGTTGTAAGTATATTTTATGATGTGTGTAAGTGGAGAAAATTGAAGGTAAATGCAGGTAAAAGTAAAGTAATGGTGTTCAAATGGAAACAGAGTGAAAGTATAGATTTTGTAAAACCATATAGATTGAAAGAAGAAAGTGCACTAAATTGTGCTGTGGATATGGGGGGATAAAATCTGGAAAAAGTGAGGGAATTTAAGTATCTGGGAGCAGTCTTGGGTAAGTGTGGTGATATGGAAGGAGAGATAAGGGAGAGAGCAGTACAGGGTAGAAGTTTCACTGGGTCCCTTAATAGAATAATGAAGGGGAGAGGTGTAAGTAAGGAAGTGAAGAGAGGATTAAGGGAAAGTATAGTCCTCCCAACCTTGACTTATGCAGCTGAAACATGGACATGTAATGAGGCACAGAGGTCAAGAATCCAAGCTGTGGAAATGAGCTATTTGAGAAAAGCAACTGGTGTGACTAGATGGAATGAAGAAAGAAATGAAAGTGTATGAATGTGGTATAGCAGGGAATGCAAAGGGAGTGAATTGTGGAGTGGTAGAATGGGTGAATTATAATATTCTGAAGTGGTTCTGGGCATGTGGAAAGAATGTAAGACCAGTAGTTTACAAGGAGAGTGTATGATAGTACAATTAAAGGGGTTGGTGTGAGTTGAAGATTGTCTGTGACATGGGCAAATAAAAATAAGGCAGAGGAATACTGGAGGGAGAGATATAGAGGAAGAATGCATGGAATGATGTATGCGAGGGAGGCATGTAAGGACAGGGTTAAGTGGAGACTCTTTTGCCATGGCCACCCCTTGATGGGAGTTCCCAGAGGGAATGGACGTCAGAGATATAGATAGTCCAATCCTGCAGGCAAGTCATTTACACAGATCAAGAAGAGTAATACTCCCTGTGGCACTATGCTGGTCACCTCCACCCATTTGGAAAAGGCTCC
The DNA here is from genome assembly GCA_038088735.1 of Panulirus argus. Lineage (NCBI taxonomy): Eukaryota > Metazoa > Arthropoda > Malacostraca > Decapoda > Palinuridae > Panulirus > Panulirus argus. Next base: position 11,472 of record JAYMFT010079027.1, on the reverse strand, counting down.
TCTAACTGTATCATCAGTTCCCTTCCAATGAGATAATGTTTTACAGTAGAGCTGCTATAATTCACAAGATTCAAATTTGCATTTAAAATTACAAATTCACGGGTACCTCTATCATACCTCTTTTTTGAAGTTTTGAGGTAAAATTTTCATAATCTGCTGGTGAGTGGTGGAAGCTGCAATGTATGAATCTTTAGGTTAGGGCACTTGGTGGGTGTAAATGATCTTGAATAATCTATTTAATACAATGGATCTACCTCACTCACACAGGAAATGGCAGGCATGTACGAAAAAAAATCCCCTCTTCATGTCTTGTCTCACCTCTGTACTTTTAATGTCCTTATTTACCTCAGGGTCAAACTTGAGCATTACATGATCACTTTTTCCGGTTGGTGTATCATGTATAATATTCTAAATATCCAACTAGTATGTGCGAAGATAAGATCTGGTAAAGTGAGTGTATTAGTTCCTCTCATCCTAGTATGCTCCCTGACATTTTGGTAAAGAAAATCTTCCTGCATAAACTCTAAAACTTGTGTTTTCATGACTTCCCTATCCCAATGAGAATCCAAACTCCACCAGTCTCCACCAGTCTATCTCTTTATAACTGAAATCCCCCATTAGCTGTACTATCTCTATCTCTATGAAGTGAGTGTTTCACTGCTTTATGTATCATTCTGATTGTTCCAGCACTGCAAGTCTTTGGAGTATTGTATAATATAAATGTCACTATGTATTTATTCCCTACACTTACACTTTCCATTATGAATTGTCTGAATGGGCCATCTTCCACTATATCTTAACCTTTTAATAAAAGAGCTAATTTTCCTCCTCCTTTGCCTTCCCTTTCTTTTCTTGGTAATATGTATTCCTCTTGACAGAAAAGGTGAGATCTTATCTCTTTGGTAAGCTTAGTTTCCTCAACTCTAACAATATCAAGTGCATTTTCCCTTATACAATACCTGAATTCCAGCTCTTTACCACTACCTAAAATACATTGCTTTCATTCTGACACTGCCAACTCTCATCACTCTTGCCCTCTCTGCAGTGCTAGTAGGGCTGTTCCATCCTCTTGCCAAGTGTAAGCTCCAGTTCTTTAATTTCTGTCTGTACTCTTCACTTTTCTCCTTCTCTTCCTTTGATTTATCTCATATGATTATTTGCTTTTCATACTTGATCACAGTATTCCACATCAGTGAGGTAACACCAGGAACAAACTTAGTAAGCTAGCATTCACTCACATCCTTTCTCAAGCTGTCATTCATAATACATTTAACGCATTTGATTAATATCCCACTAAATTCCACATTGCCTTTAGGTTTCTTGGTTTTCCTAAGTACTGCCAGGGTTGATAACTCCAACATCTTGGTTATACCTACCAATTCTTTTCCTTCCTTTTATGATGGAAACTACATCTAGTACTCCTATTGCCTCAAGAAATCTTATAAAATGCATTTCTTCCTCTTTTCCCCCCCTCCTTCCTTATCTGGTGTACGATCTTCTCCTAATCCCAAAATAATCAGCAATTTATGTCCATCAACCTCCTGCTTTACTATCTTTCTCATTTTGACGCCATCCACTTTTTGGGTGGATTATTTACCGTGGAATTGTCAACTTCTGTGTTTCTGATTTTTTTCTATAATCTCTCTTTCACCAAGCTTGAGAAACATATTCTAGTTTTGGCTTATTGTAGGATATGGACAGTTTGCTGACTACTTCCTTAACTATGCACTGTATAGCAATTCTAATATTTACCAAACGACACACTGTCTCCTTTATTATTCTCCTACTATGGGATTCTAGCGACAGGAATGATATTGACTCCAAAGTCTTTCTCACACACAGATTTTTGCACTTCACTTTTCACCATATATTATTCATATCAAGGTCTTCCTTCCCTGTGTTCTAATGTCATTACTTTGCATTTCCTCAGGGTGAATTTTATGAGCCATGTATCACACCTAATTTGGAATTAGCCTAAGTCTTATTGGAAGTTAATGCAATCCACTCACTTTTTACTTCCTTCATTTGGCATCATCCACAAATGCATTCATGTAAGAGTCTAATCCTTCTGGTAAGTCATTTACATAGACCTTGAGGAGCAATAGTCCCATGACAGAACCATATGGCACACCAGTGATAGTCTCAAATCACTTCAAGAAGGCTCCTCAAATGTGCATACTTTGTTCCCTTCTACTAAGATATAAGATAATGTTCGATTGAATGAAGGAGTTTCCCCTCCATTCCTGCCTAAACATCCAATTTCTTTACCAGCCTCTTATGCAGTATAATGTCAGGTGCTTTCTGGTACTCCAGATACAAACAATCCACCAAGCCTTCTCTTTTGTACTTTGTATTAACCAGAGTCCCCACTCTTATGTATGCTGTCTGCATTAACCATGTCCTCAGTCATCTTATTCCATTCATCTACCACTCTTATACTAAAAAAAAAAAGCACTTCTTTAAATCTTTTTTTAACAAATTCCTTGCTCAATTTTTTGTCATGTCCTCTGAGTGTTCTGTTCCTACATCTCTTGAAGAACTGTAAACTGTCTACATCACCACAGGTTGAGATCATGTCACACCTTACTTTTCTCTTTTTCAAGGTGGGCAAATCTAAAGCCCCTAACCTTTCCCTGTAACTTAGTTCTCTTAATTTTGGTATCAACTTTGTTGCCCTCCACTGTACTTTCTCTTGGTATTAGCTCTTTGTGGTTTTTTTAGGTGCAGTGACCAAACCTGAGAAACACTTTCTAGTTTTGGCTTATGTAGGATATAAATAGTTTGCTAAATATTTCCTTATTCATATACTGTACTTGAAAGCAATTTTGATGTTTGCCAGCAGATACTTTGCCTCCTTTACTCTATGTTGAACTCTGTTGCATAGCATTCAAGTGAAGCCTTCTTTCACAATGTCCCATCCTCATTCCTATACTTTTGCTAAGGATGATTTTCATCTACACTTTATCAGACCAACTTTAGGAATCTGTCAAGGTCCCCTAGAAAGTTGATATAATGCTCCTCACTTTTCATTTCCCTCAAAACTTTTATGTCATCTGTAGACATAGTCAAGTATTAGTCCACATCTTAAGCCAAATCAATTAAGTAGATGAAGAAAAGTAAGTCACTGAACAAAGCCCTGTGACACTCCAGCAGTGACCACCTATTTCGAAGACTCCTCTGATATCCATCCTTCCACTAAGATAATGTTCTACCCAATGAAGCAGTCTTTCCCTTATTTCTGTCTGGTGGTTCAGCTTCTTAATCACCCTCCTTTCTAGTAGTGTTGAATGCTTTCTGGTGGTCCAGATATACGCAACTAATCCAGCCTTATCTTTGGTCTAAAACATAGCTCACTCTCTCACAGAAATCTAAGAGATTCAAGGAACATCACCTCCATTTCCTAAGCCCATTATTGTCTCTCATTTAGGAAATTTCTTTATAGGAAATCATCGATTTGTTTTCTGGTTATCTTTTTTATTATCTTATGGACCACAGTCTTCAGTTTATAATTCAACACATTCCTGCTTTCTTTTATTATGGACAGGTATGAATTTTTTCCATTTCTACTTCCTTGGCACATTGCTTTTCTCCAGTGACATTTTGAATAGTACTTCAAGTGGTTTGTTAACTGTATCTGCTCATATCATCAGTTTGTATGGGTCAAGACCCTTTAGTATTCTTTTAATGCCTTTTATTGAAAATGAAATGCTTTTTCAGACCTCCACCATATTCCATGTAAATGGTGTTGGGAATACAGTGTTTTCCACTGTAAAAACACTTTTGAACCTGTCATCTAATTTCTCACATATCCTTACATCATCCTCTACAACTCCTTACCCTGAATCCCCTTGCTTGATTAGCTGTCATTTAACTGACAATTTACGCCAGATGAATTCATGAGTTTCAAATATTGTCCTATTTATGTCCACAAGATTATCCTCAAAGTTTCTTTGTTCTATTCTAGTCTGTTCTATTCTGTATCTGTGATCCCTGTTCCCTCCAGGAACTACCATCAAAGGGGTGGCCATGGCAAAAGAGTCTCCACTTATCCCTGTCCTTACATGCCTCCCTCGCATAAACTATTCCACACATTCTTCCACCCCTTCTCTCCATCCAGTACTCTTCCACTCTATTTCCCCATGTTAAAGGTGGTCTTCCTCTTACACCAACCCCTTTAATAGTACTGTCATACAATCTCCTTGTAAACTCCCCATCTTGCATTCTTTCCATGAGCCCAAACCACCTCAAAGTATTACGTTTCACTCACTCCACCACTCCACAATTCATTCCCTTTGCATTCCCTGCCATACCAAATCTCTCATACACCCCCTTACTTCTTTCTTTGTTCAATCTAGTCATCCCGTATGCTCCTCTCAAAGAGTTCATTTCCATAGCATGGATTCTTGACCTATGTAACTCATTCAATGTCCATGTTTCAGCTGCATAGGTCAGGATTGGAAGGACTATGCTATCCCTTAATCCTTTCTTCATTTCCATACTGTTTCTCTGTTCTTCCTCTTTCATCCTGTTATAATCATTCCTTGCACTCTTATATCTAGCAAATGCTGGCTGGCTGGAGGACTAGCTATATCTTTGTAACAGCACATCTCAAAGCTCCTTTGCTTTTTAACGCCTTCATTGTAACATTCCTGCCTCTCTTCAGTATTTGAGGCTCGAGATATCCATGTTATTATTCTTTTATTTTAAAATTCACAGAGTCTTTCATCACAAATCCCTGGTTCCTGGCAAATAAATTATACATACCAATCTTTGGTTCCTGGCAAAAGAATTATACTTCCTAATCTATGCTACCATAAAAATTCTTGAATTCTGTGTAGTTTCCAAGCCTGAATCTACTCTCTAACTCTTGTTTCACCTCTGCTCTTTTTACCTCCTCAGTTACATCATCAAAATTAAGCATTAGTTGATCACATTTTCTAAATGTGTATCATGCACAATATTCTCAAAATCCATGCTACTATGTATGAAGATAGAATTTGGTAATGATTATTGTTCATTCTGACAGATAGGTAATATGGCAGCGATGAGATACACAGTCAGCCCATGCATTTTTTTGGTCAAAGACCCAGCTCAACCTGTCATAGATGCATCTAATCAGCATTTAATTCTCAATGTTTCAACAAGTGCCTTCCTTAGCAAAAAAAAAAAAAAAAAAAAAAAAAAAAAAATCTTCTGAGGAAGATAACTATCAAAAGATTGTGAATTAAATCCTGATTAGCAGCTTGTGGCTCAGTGTTACCTAACTGTCTAGTAATGGTGGTGTATTAGTCCCTTTCATCTTAGTATTTTCACTGACATGCTAGTACAGTAAGTTTTCCTAACACACTCTTAAGAACTTGTGCCATCTGCAAAAACCATTTCCTCAGTCACTGCATTCCATTCATCCACCACTCTTATACTACAGAAGTACTTCTTCGTATCTTTTCTGACAAGTTTCTTAATTTCACGTTATGTCCTCTAGTTGTTCTATTTTGCATCTCTCAAAGAACTATTCACTGTCTAAATCATCAATCTGTTTTAAAAACTTAAAGGATGTAATCAGTTCATCACTTATTCTTCTCTCCTCTGAGGTGGGCAAATTTAAAGCCTCTAGACTTTCCCTGTAACTCAGCTCTCTTAATTCTGGTACCATCTTCGTTGCCCCTCTCTGGACCTTCTCTAATACCTCTGTGCTTCTGAAGGCATGGTGACCAAACCTGTAAAGCATATTTTGTTTCTTTTTATGTTGCATATGAAGACCTTGCAATATATTTCCTTAACCATATCACTGAATGCTATTCTAATGTTTGCCAGCAGACAGTTTGTCTTCATTATTCTCCTAATGTGGATCTCCAGCAATAGGTTAAGGATGATGTTGACTCCCAAGCCCTTCACACTTACAGAATCCTGAAGCTTATTTCCTGCAATATAAAAATCATTTAGATGCCCATTTTCACTTTGTTCTATCCTCATTACTTTACCTTTGCTTGGGTCAAATTTCATCAACCATGTATCAGACCTATTTTGGAGCCTTTGTAGGTTCCCCTGTAAGTTGGTGCAATCTTTTTCACTTTATACTTCCCTCATGAACGTTGCATTATTTGCAAAAATATTCAGGTAAGAGTCTATAGCTTTTTGCAATTTATAACAGAGATGAAGAAGAGTAGTGATGAACTCCATTCACTGGTGACTACCCATTTTGAGAAAGCCCCTCTGACATTTGTCCTTTTTTTCCCTTTCAGTATGATAAACTTCTATTCAACAGAGGAGTGTTTCATTTATTCCTGCCTAGTGATACAGACTGTAAATAAGTCTACCAAGTGGTAGTGTGGAATGCTTTCTGACATTCCAGATATAAACAATCCACCAGCCTCCAGATATAAACAATCCACCAGCCTTCTGTTTTGTCTCAGACAGAGCTTACCCTCTTGCAGAAATTTTAGAGGTTTGTTGCACATATCTCCTTCCCTTAAAACCATATTCTCTCTCACAAAGATATTTCTCCTCTGTAAAAAGTCATCCATTTGCTTTCTGATCATCTTTTCCTGAACCTTACAGACCATGCTATTCAAGAAGACTGATCTGCAGTTCAGCACGTGTTCCAAGTCTTCATTCTTATGGGCAGGTATGACATTTTTTCCTTTACCGCTTCTTTAGCAGTTTGTCTTTCCCCAGTCGCACCTTGAACAACATTTCAAGAGGTCTGTCTAATGTATCTGCTTGCAACTTCAGCTATACTTGCTCCTTGCTCTCTTATATCTTGAAAAATGATGGCTGGCTGGAAAGCCATCTATATTTTTGCCACTTCATCTCAAAGTGCTCTTGGTTTTTGACATATTCTAATAAACAGTCTTTCCTCTTTCTCAACTTTTCCTTGCATCAAAACTGCTGACACACTCACTCAGCTCCTCATAAAACACATGACTCTCTTTGTTACACTTTTCATGGGCATTTCCATAGGCACTAGTATTCACCCACCTCTATCATCCACTTTTACATATCACATATGTTGAAGATTTAATCTTTCAGTATTCTTAGGTTAAGTAAACATAAATAGGAACATCTGGTGCATTATTTGGGCTTCTGGCCCCTAAACCTGTGCACTATTTACACTGAAAACCAGTGAAATAAAATTAGCAAAATGCAGATTTCTTAATTCTTATCTCATGAATGTTTGCGACCCCGGTGTGTTTTCTGCAGGGTAGTGTGTACACATGACCTACCGGTCAATGAACATGCACCTGATAATGGCAGTTGTGCAGGTGCTGAGGAGAGCAGAATATCATGCTGCACCTTCTTAGCAATGCAGAAGACCTCTATAGGCTATTAATGTTATGAAAATTTCTGCTGTACACTTAAATGAAAGTGGAAAAACATTAACATATAAGCTGATGTAGGCCACCATTTTCAGAAAGCATATCATTTTTGATCTAACAGAATTACTTGTTTGAAAGCACTTACATCCTGTTCATAAAGATTTTTTTTCCATATTGGAGGCTTCAGTCACAGAAATAAGTCCACACAAAGGCCAGGCCTTAACTGACATATAAAGAGGGTTAACGGGAGGGAGAAGGGGGATGAGAAACAGTATTCTAAGAATTCTGGAGAAAGTGGAAAACCTGTCTCTTAAAGAGAGCCAAGTCAAAGATGTTAGAAAAGAAAAGGGGGAAGAGAGTTGCAAAACGTCTAGGTGTAGGGAAAGAAACAGTTATCAAAGTGCCCCAATTATGAGTTACCAATGACCACACAATAATCATGGGATGCAGTAGCTTACCAAGTATTAAGCGGTCAAGCTAATGGTGGGGGCATACTAAAATCCAGCTTTCAGGAGCAAAAAACAAAGTAATACCAATAGAAGAGGGAAAGAGAACCAACACTTTGGCATGGGGTAATGAGTCAAGTTGTGAGGTTAGCCTGGGAGAGTTGATAAGTCAGACTAAGTTAAACACAAATCTGTCTACTAAGAATGTAAAGCTAGAACCACCCTACTTGTGGGAGCAGTACTCCATACATGGACTGATCAGTCCTTTGTGTAAACAGAGCAACTGTTCAGAAAAAAAATGATATCTAAACATGAGTTCCAGTTTCTTAGAGGCAGACTTAGCTATTTGTATAACGTGAGATTTCCAAGACCGGGTATATGTTATAGTGATACTGAGTATGTTTGTTGTGTTTAGTGGTCGAATTAAAGATCCATCAAAACAGAAAGGAAAGTTCTGTGGAATTTTCAAGAAAGAGATGGGCAGAAACTGGATTTTGGAGGCATTATCCTTCACCAGGTTTCATCTAACCAAAAATATGTCCCATCTGAATCTATAAAGGAAGTTGCATTGAGATGAGATGCAGATTGAGTGAAAGAGGATGGAGAAGATCTGAATGGAGTGAAGGAACACAGTGCTGAATCATTAGTATATAAGTGCATTTAGTTATCTGTAGATGAACAGAAAACTTTGATAAAAAGGAGGAAAAGTGCAGGAGATACAACAGAACCTTGAGGTGTCTGGGATATCACTGGTGATAGGGAAAGGGGGAGCAACTGATCCATCAACATTTATGGAGACAGATCAGCCAAAGAGGAAGCTAGACAGGAAGGAGCAAAGTGAGGGAGGGAAGCCAAAAGATGGGAGCTTGGAGACAAAACCCTGATGTCACACCCTATCTAAAGCTTTTAATATATCAATGGGAACTATACAGGATTCTCCAAAATCTTTCAGAGATGATGACCAAACAGTTAAAATTTTATAAGACAGGATAACCTGAGAAATAAGACCATACAAATGGTGGTGTTTGTAGAGGTAGTGAGGGCTGACCTTTTCTGCCACTTACTGGGTACTAAGTGCTATTCATTATATATAAAAGCATTATACTAAGCTACAGCTTTAAGGCAGATGAATATTAATGTGGATGACAGTCTTTGACACCAGTGAGGGCAGTGCATGATCCCCTCCCTAATCTGGTCTTCTGGTAGGTATTCTAGGAAGAAAGGGAACTTTAGCTGGATTGTTTTGCTTGTGAAAGTACAGTTCAACAACCCAAAGGAGCAAACTGGGATGTACACATCTCTGAAGCAATGGTGAGTTAAAAATAAAGAGAGGTACATCATGATGTATAATAAATTTGATTCAGCTCAATATTGAATCCATACTGTCAAAAGAAAGAAAAAGAAATTCATAAGATGAATGTAGCTAATCCTGAATCATATAAATGTTTGTGGATGTTGGTATACATAAGGGTAACAACTCTCACCTTCCTCTTTGCATCCTTCTTCTGCTTGGCTGTAGGGTCCATGGCAGACACCAATAATTTGACAGTGAAGTAAGATGCAGCAGCGGCAAAGGCCAGACGCACTATCAGAGAGAGCACCTCCCCACGACTCAGCTCCCCTCCTTCCATGCCAGTTGGGTGGGATACCAACAACTGCAACACCATTTAAGCCACAAGAATTGATTGTCCTCTGCTCATAAAAGATGCATAACCTTATCAATAATGTTAATTTAAAAGCAAGGGCTAATTCTTATGATAAACATCATGGATGGAGGGTTAAAAATTTTACCCTTGAACCATTTCGTACACTTTCTATTATGTGAGAACATGCATCACATGAACAGTGTTTGGAAAATCAGCAGAAGTCCCTCTACCACCCACTAATGTTACTTTACTGGAATATCTCATGGTCCACAAAACCTTATCAGTACTGTTGTCAATGGAACAAAAACTATCCCTGTGATCAGATATCACAGACGGTGCTGAATCATTTCATACACTTTCTACTATGTGAGAACATGCATCACATGAACAGTGTTTGGAAAAATCCCTTGCCACCCACTGGTGTTATGTTACTGGAATACCTCATGGTTGGCAAAGCTATGGTTGGTAAGGTACAGGGCTTATGGGAAAAGGGGGGTTATGGGGAGCCATCCTTGAAATACATACCTTAAGTCCTATAATAAACACTTCAGGGTTAAATGAAAGGCTTGTTATACTTCAAAGACAACATGATCGTTCAATAAATTTACAAAGAAATGATGTTCAAAACTGTAGGGTAATAGTATGATTACGAGATGTTACCCTTAATAATGTGAGTCTATACTCCCACAAAGCAGCCAGTCATTTTTGCCATACAAAAGGCTATCTATCTATCTTGAAGATCACCCTAGCAACACCACCTCGTTATGGCACTCCTAACTCTTCCTAGAAATGGTGGATTGCCAGGGTGGGTAAGATGAATGGAAATAGTGAACAACTTATGGAGTTGTTTGCTGAAATAGGACTGGTGACTGGGAATACCTAAGTATACAAGGATTGGGAAAGATGGTATTGCATTGTGTACTAATTGAGAGGAAGATGCTTGGATGTTAATGTACTGAGAGGAACAGTTGATGGGGCATCTGATCATTATCCTGTGGAGGCAAGGGTGAAGACTTTTAGAGGCTTTTGGAAAAGAGAAAATGATATGGGTGTAAAAGTACATGAATCTGGAAATGAGGTTTATTCAAATATTTGGAAAAACTGAGTGCAGAATGACTGTAGAATGGAAAAGGTTAAGATATCAAATGGAACTAGGGGTGTGGGTGAGGAATGGGAGCACTTAGGGAAGCAGTTCTGACAAGTGTGAGAAAAGTGCGTGACTTGGGGAACGCAGGAGGTGGGCAGGCGTGAAAGCTAGCGAGTGATGGGATGGGAGGCGTGAAAGATGGAACGGCTAAGTTGTTAGTGAAAGAGAAAGAGATGGGCAGTAAGGGCAGGGAAGGAGTTCAAGAAACTGAGAGTTACACAAGAGAAAATGGAAGGAGTTACAAGAAAGGTGCAGGCGCTCAAAAAATGGGCAAACGAGAGTTGGGGTGAGCGAGTATCAACAAACTTTTAGGAGGGTAAGAAAACTACTTACCTTCCTTCTAACAACTGATTCTCCCTCATCTTCCCATGGACACTTAATTCTCCCTCATCTTCCCACTGATACTTAATTCTCCCTCATCTTCCCACTGACACTTAGTTCTCCCTCATCTTCCCACTGACACTTAATTCTCCCTCATCTTCCCACTGACACTTAATTCTCCCTCATCTTCCCACTGACACTCAATTCTCCCTCATCTTCCCACTGACACTGAATTCTCCCTCATCTTCCCACTGACACTGAATTCTCCCTCATCTTCCCACTGACACTCAATTCTCCCTCATCTTCCCACTGACACTCAATTCTCCCTCACCTTCCTGCTGACATCTACTCCTGCCTCACCTTCCTGCTGACATGTGGTTCAGCCCCAAAGTGAAGCCGTCCCCTGACGGAGGAGGTCGTCTGCCAGCCAGCCTTACCATAAACAAAACAACTCGCAGCGTTCCTCGCTCACCCAGCCACCCACCCACCCACCCAACCACACCAATCCGACCCACATCCTATTACCACACACACACACACACACACACACACACAGAAACACTTCTAGGCAAAGGACACACGAGAATCGTGAGTGC